>DVQM01002166.1:0-10544 GCA_018231645.1 Heliconius ricini | reverse complement strand
ACGCAATGCCTCCAGAATTCGGCAGAAAGTGGGGAACGGAGTGTCTTAACCCTAGATTCCTTCTGCTTACCCTGCTGTGTGTGGGATACAGCGTGAAGCTGATTTATTTGATTTATTTTATAAGGAATAATATAATGGCTTTAGGTCGTCGTGACACAGGAGCACAAGCGTATGACGTAATCACGATGGAAGGGTGAAATATTTTCTACTTACATTTTCTCCATCTGGTAAAAAGCTGGTAAAAATTCAACATGTAGCTAGGTTGGGCAGAATATAGCACTAAGAAAGCATTTCTCGAAATTCTTTATGTTAAGGCATAAAATGGAAAATCTCGATTACTGCCACCACGCAAAGTTATATGCGATACATAACAAAAAATGTTACATTTTCATTAAAGTACCAGTTCACCCCCCGAAATCATTAGATGTGCGGAGTTGTTTTACCTATTTGTGGACAATGCTGAATAAATAGGTTAAAAACAATAATTGTGAAATTTATATGAAATGAAATTGAATTGAATTTATATCGAATTGAAATATTTATATAAATAAGTAATAAAATACAAAATAATGGTTTCGTTTATTAATAATTTGTATAGATTTATAAATGAGCATTAATAAAATTGAATACACGTAATTGTACACGTATTAACAAAGTAAAATAAAAAATATTGCAGAAGAGGATTATGGGGATGATGATGAAAATGAGGAACAGGAGGCTCAAGATACCATGGAAGGTAAAAAAATCCATATTTTTATTATATAATAATATTAAAAAAATATAATTTTGTCTTGTCTGGAGCCATTATAAAAATGGTTGGTAAAAAAATATCTTCGATAGTTATTTAGTTTATTTCTTACTTTCTAAGTATAATAATGATTAATATTATTAAAATTTCAGTGGAAAATGAAAACAAGGCAGAAGAAAATGTGGAGGACAAT
This sequence comes from Heliconius ricini, assembly GCA_018231645.1. NCBI lineage: Eukaryota > Metazoa > Arthropoda > Insecta > Lepidoptera > Nymphalidae > Heliconius > Heliconius ricini. Next base: position 9,603 of record DVQM01002166.1, on the reverse strand, counting down.
TATGACTGGGAAAACGGTGGCGAAAAATGGGAAGAAGCACCTAAAGATGAATAAACAGTATGACTGACACATATTTATTGAAAAAATATAATCTTTTATTTTATTTGCACAAAGTAAATAAAGACAGTAATAAGCTATTTTAACGTTAATATAACATTTTGTGTGTATACATTATATTTTATGTAAATTAGACATGAATAAAAAGTATCGTAATTTTCAGGTAGTCCAGTTGAAAAGTCACCACAATGTAGTGGACGTCCAGTAAACTGGTGTGAAGTTTTCCATCTTTAAATACAAATATGCAGTTGCAATTATTTTACTTTACTATACAAATATATGATTTAAAAAACCACGTTTCTTATTATTACAATGTACTTAATTAATTTTACGAAATTTTCTGGTCCCAAAATATAACAATGTAAATTTATGATGATACTTTAGTTGATCAAATCATTTGACATCAAATATTTAGTTGTAAAGGCTGAAAATATTATGTAAAATATATATTCAAATTATTAATCTGTGGAATCAAAAAATAGTAAAATTGACAGTCTCACCAACTACAAGACCGTCTCCTTCGTCGGCGTCTCGTTCCCAAGCAACCACGAGTGAAGCCAAACCAAAGCGCTAGAGCTAAGACGGCTAATAGGCCCACAAGCAAAACTCCCTGAACTTTTGGATCACAAAAAATTATTGATTCATTGCTTGTTTTTCCACTAGATTTCATATTAGCTTTCTTTACACCAGAAGAACTTTTCGCCATTTTGATAGATGATGATTTTTCTTCAATTTGCCCCATTTTATTCAATTATATGGTGTAATATCAACTGATTATTCTAACAATTTTCATGTTTACGTTATTTGGAAATATTTAATTTATAAATTGTTGAAACATTGTGGAAGAAATGTGAATACATAAAATTTACATTATTTCAATTTAAACTTTAAATGCCAAGTAATGTTTTGTCAAAGTAAATGTCAATACAATATGTTTTAAATATAACACCTACCACCATTAAGGTCGACCATGTCTTAAATATAAAACTTTTTAACATATGAGGGCTGAGCTTATATTCCTAATACAATACTTTTTTTTCCCAAAAATAAACCAGTGATTTTTTTTTATTTAATGGCCTGATAGTGATTTTATCAAACAAAATAAATAATAAAATTGTCGTTTTAAAATAAAACGCCATTTGTCAAGAACGACGTACGCATAAAATTAATACCTCATTCCGAAATCGAGTCGCAGATATTGGCGGCAAAGTTCAAAGCTGCTTTACCTTTAGTAATCATATTGTAGTGGTATGTGTTTACGTTATTGGTATCTAATAAATAACTGCGTCACACGAAAACCAGGTATGGATAAACATTCTGAAATGAAAACAAAATCCTATGTCTAAATTGTTGAGGTATCTTGATAATTTTTTTAGGTATGGGTTCAAAATATTTTACACTATATGCTGTTCCCGTAAAAGGAGCGCTGACACTTCCAAATGTGTTTTTTTTAAATTTATAATTTTTCTTTTAATGTATTAGTTGTGTTCACTTATTGCACTTTATAAAGCTGTTATAAAAAATAAAAAAACTAGCTTCACGCTGTATCTCGCATGCAGCGAGGTAGGCAGAGGGAACCAAGTATTAAGCCACTTCATTGCCCACATTTCGCCGAATTTTTCCGTTGAGGTTTTACGTGTTGAGTGGTGGAACTTAAAACCGGGTTTTTGCCTTTGTGTTAGAGCAAAGAAATGAAAATATACATCAAAAATAATTAATTTGCTTGAGTGAGAGATTGAACCCATATCCGTCGCAATATAGTCACACCACTGTGCCCATGTTCCACGATATGTGTGCCTGTTAAATAATAAATCAATGTTAGTACTTAAGTCTTTTTGTAATTTTAAGAGCTAATAGTAGTTATTAAAGATAAATTTTAGTTCAGTTTTCTGATTATGGCATCCCTGCGTGATCTTGACCAGCCGCACAGGCGTAAACGCATGCCTAAGTTGCAAGCAACAGACAATCCTTCTTTCACTATGTTTGGTTGGTCTGAACCATAATTTTTAAAGATGAAGTTAATAATAAAATAAAATTCAAAATTCAGCCTTGTTAAATTGATCAATGTGAAAACTACGAAATTACAAATCACAATGGCATTCTTCGGAGCTAAGAATCTTAAGGATGGTCACAGATCAATCAATAGGTAAAAAAATACCGTAACTATTCGTTTTTTGTGGAAGGTCAATATATAGAGAATAGAAGTTAATAATTAAACCTAATTGGTGCCTACAATTGTATAAAAATTATAATCAATGTTTGTAATTAAATAATATAAAAATAATATCTTAGGATTAAGTTATCTAATCTCTATATTAACCGTGGAATTCAGGAGATGGATCAAGATTGAATTAAAAAATCTTATGATGAAAACGACTGCAGTGCAATAAATAGGTACTAATGTTCATTACAGTACATTAGGTTCGTAGATGCTAAATTTATAAAAAATATGCGAATTATTCCAATAAAATGCAGTTTTTTATTATTGACTCTGCAACAGGATAAATTTATAGTCAATTCATAATTTACAAATAAGTTCAGTCGTACATAATTCAAATCCGAATAGACTTGTGCAAGTCGCGATTCCAGTTTTATTCTAGTAGTAATAATATAAATAATAGTCACATATTACGTAAGAAATTTATTTTAACAAAATTTAAATATTATATTGGGAAATTTAAATTTGGTAAATATCGGTTTTGTTCTATTTCGTATCTTCTTCTTTAATTTGACATTTGACAATACTGACAAAGAAATAGAATACATTTGACGTTTGACATATATCTACAAAAATCAAGCGGTGCTTCGAGAATGTATTCTATTTAATTAGTGTCTAAGAATTATTAATTCGATTATAATAGTTTAATTAGATAGTGCCTAGAAACAAACAAGAATTTAGAAAACCACTAATTTAATTTTGTAAAATGAATTCCGAGGAAGTTTCGACGCCACCATCAGTCTCATGGGCACAGAGGAGTACCCGTGTGTTTTTAACATTTAACGTGGAATGCGTTAAGCCGGAAATTAAAATAGAAAAAAAAGTAATTATGTTTAAAGGAGTTTGTACACCCGAGCAAAAATTATATGAGGTCGACATACCATTATATGCTGAAATAGATCCAGAGAACAGTAGTTATGTGAATAAAGGCAGATTGATTGAGGTTGTATTAGCAAAAGAAAAACAAGATGAAGCCTTCTGGCCTACATTAACTAGTGACAAGAAGAAACATCACTGGCTTAGAGTGGACTTTAATAGATGGCAAGACGAAGATGAAAGTGGTAATGAGGGTGATGATGCCATTGATATGTTCTCGGACATGGGTGGTGATTATGGAGACGATTACGGAAATGATGACTCAAGCTGTAATGAAGAAGATGAATTGTCCGATATAGATGAGAGAACATAATGATTTACCTGATATTAAATAAGATTTTTTAAACATTTAGTTAATAAACAAATACCGAGCTGGAGTAAATTAGTAATCATTATTAATCATGTGCTTTTTACAAGGAATTAAGTAGCTTGCTTTCGCTACGCATTTAGATTAGATGAACATCAGCAGGATCTGAATTTATGTTTTATTAATATTAAATATGCTAAGAATTAAATATAATTGGTGAATGTGCAATTGATGCATTTAATTCAGTTAACATGATAAAAAATGTTTTAAGTATATGTTTATCAACACATTTACTTATATTTTTTTTCTATCTTTGTAATTGTAATTTGTCTTTGGGTTTATGTTTGATCTTATATAACAAATATTTCATCTTTAGCTGTTGAATATAATTTATATTAAATGGTTCTGGAATGAAATTTATTTTAAAACAATTTTATCTTGTTATTCTGCTTATCATTGACTGTTTGATCAGTCTGTGTTTAATTAGAATTAAGTTAATAGATATGATGTGTGTGCAAACAAAATTGCTATTCAAGATATTGTAGTTTTATTTATTTTTAATTTATTCCCAATTGATTAATTTATTTTTTTAAATTTAGTCCTGGATATATTGATGGATGTGGTATGAAAAAATAAAACACTAGCTAAAGCTTATTTTTTAATAGTTTGAGGATAACCTCTATGGCAATCACAACTTGCAATGTCTCAATAATATTAATATTTGATGATATAGTAAAATAAATTATAGTTTCATTGTGTGTTGGATTAATATAATATATGATAAAGATACTTAATTCTACCATTACATTCATTCTCATTCATCAATCAGTCTGTATTGGAATAACATGCTGTTATGTACAAAATATTTATATTTGGAATGTTTTATCTATTTATTTCTTTTTTTATAATCAATAAAATACATATATTACCAAAATAAACATGAAAATAAAGACTTACATAGAAAATTAAGATTTAAAATAATCAATTTAAATTATGGCAACAATTATATCTTATGAAATATTTGCCTCGAGTAATGTTTCACTCACGGCGTTAAAACAATAATAATTCTAAGTACCTAACTGCATCATTCCAACTTACAATTCTTATTATATTAAAATGAATATTAGCTTTTTTTTATTCTATAACTCCACCGCTGTCGAGAAAGGTTTTCTTTGCGATTTGATACAGTTGTGATACCATTTTTTCGCTAGTTTCATTAACCATTTTTGTAAAGTGACTTTCGGGATTATTTAATAACTTATATGGATGGTCAAATTCAACAAGGCGCCCTGAATCCATTACCATAACTTTGTCAGAATCCATAATTGTGTTCAGCCGATGAGCTACAGTTAAAACAGTACAGTCGGAAAAGCGTTTTCTTATTGTTCTTTGGATAAATTCATCTGTCCTGAAATATTAAAAGAAAATATTATTAAGTAAGTTATTTAAATAATAAACATCTGAATATATATAGATTTTTTATAGTATAATAATTACTTAGGATCCACGTTGGCGGTTGCTTCATCAAGGACTAGAATACGATTGCCACGAAGAATGGCGCGCGCCAAACAAACAAGCTGTCTCTGTCCAAGTGAAAAGTTGGAACCTCCTTCAGATACTTTGAAGTCTAATGCCGGTATTGCAGCTTTTAAATCAACCTAAAATTAAACGGTTTAAAGAGTTAAACCGACGAAAGTTGTTAAATTAAAAGAGAAATTATAATTACACATATTTACTTACAGCTTCTAGAGCTTTCCACAATTTATCGTCATCGTAGCAATTGAATGGATCTAAATTATAACGTATGGTCGCAGAAAACAGAACTGGTTCTTGAGGGATGATTGATATTTTAGATCGTAGATCCTGTTTAAAATAATTCAAAATTGTAAATTCTTGTACATTGAATAGTGATGAAAGTATTATTACAATATAAACAACTTATGACGCGTTTTATAAGTTTATATAAAAATAAGTCATGGGATTCAGTATTAAGTTAATCCAGTAAATGTGAATTGATATCCACCTTTAAATTTTCCACATTTCTAACTATATATATATTATCTTTTTAGGTAGGTTAATATATAATACCCTGTACTGTATTTTGCTTTATATAGAGATATAATAAAAGATAAATAGGTACTTGTCTTTTATTACTATTTTTTGGCCGGTTTGTTTTAAATAATTAAACAAATATACCTGAAGTGCCAGTAGACCAGTATCAATCTCATCGATAAGGACTTCGCCTTCAACAATTGCGAGGCGGAATAAAGAAGAAATGAGGGATGATTTTCCAGCACCGGTTCTACCGACGATGCCCACCTACATAAAAATGGATAATTATAATAAAATACTTAAGTATTTTCATAACAAATTGGTATGTAGGTTCTTAGTAAATGACGGACATTTACCAAGTTCATAGTTATGAATGACAATAATATGATATTTATAGAAATTGCGCGAAAAATAATTTCTATAATTATAAAAATCCATAATAACATGATTATAACATAATAACATTGATTTTCTTAAAATATAAATGGCTGTCAGTATAGAGTTAGATTATATTAAAAGATTTTTGGCTTCATATATCTACGCCACTCCTTGCAGAAGTGACTTATAATAAATACCAAAAGTTTTTTTATCAACATTATTTGTTTTGAACAACCTCATTTTATCAGCTTTACGCTGCGTCGCGTATGTAGCAGGAAGTAGCAGGAGGCAGAGAAAACCTAGAGCAAAGATGCTCCTATTTTCCGCCGAATTTTCAAGGCATTGCATGTTGATCCAATAGCTATTGATTGGTGGAACTGACTGCCGCGCTTCGCCTTGTTATCAGTGTGAATAAATTGAAATAGTAATAAATAATAATTGATTCCTCCGAATGGGAATGGGAATCGAACCCGCAACGGTCACGTTTTCAGTCATGCACTTATGCCACTGCGCTAGTAAAATTTGTTTTGCGACTTCAATTTACCTTACAGCCACTTTCAATGACTAAGTTTAGATTTTTGAGTACTGGCAAGTCTTCCGTCGTGTATTTCATATAGCAATTACGAAACTCGATTCGCCCACACCAAGGCCAGCCTTTAGGGGTTTCTTTAGCTGCAACAACAACGTTTTAAGGCTTTAAGTATAGAAAAAAGGCTTCTACATTACCACCACGTTATAATGTAACATATTTATGAATTGAAACTTGAAATTTTATTTTTATTATAAAATTCTCCGTATAGAAGTGCTAACAACATAAAAAAATTGTGCCTTGATGCTTGATGAGCCCGTATGACTTAGTGGTCAGAGTGCTTGGGCGATATATAATACGCGTGGGTCCAAATCCCGTTACGTTCAAATTTTTATACGTTTTGCTAAAAAAGTCTCTCATCTTTCCAAAGGAACAAAACTTTAGAAATGTAACAATATATAAAAATTAAACGTAATAGCCTACCTCCTTTATCCCATTGGGACTCTCGTTCAATATGAGTATATTGCAGGATTCGTTCAACGCTAGTCATTTGTGAGATCACTTCAGCTGTTTGGCGCACTCCGAACTGCAGCATGCCCGTTAAGATGAGAGTTTGCGATATCGCTAATCCCACGTTGCCAGAGAATATTGTTTCTAAGAAAGATGTAAAAAGATTAAAAAATATATCAAATAAATGTATGTCACAGGGAATTAAAAGATAGTAGGCGTAGGGAACCTAGTGTTAAAACAGTCCGTTCCCGATTCGCCGAATTCTGGCCGCACTTTGCCTCGTTACCATAGAAAAGAAAGATAGAAAAGAAATGGAAATGAATATTTCATTTCCTCTAATGGGAATCGAACTCGCAGTCAGTCGCGATTACAAGCACACGTTGTGCCCCTGCGCTACGCTTGACCTCAAGATTATGTTGATGGCGTTAAAAATAATATTATAGGCGATAGTGATCTCGACATATTATGTTTAAGTAAATAAGAATATTTAACTTAGCGTATATAACTTACTGCTATCAATAACGAGGAAGGCTACTATAACAATTGCCAAATAGAGCACGCATATGAAGTCGAGCCAAAAACCAAGCGTCACGCCGCTGGCGAGGTAACTGCTCCAAGTAGACGTATGAATGTCCTAGAATTTTATAAAGAAGTAATATTGCAACATTTTTGATTTTTTTTGTTATGTTTAATATAATAAACTTTAAATTGTGATAATTTGAATTTATTTACATTAAAAAAAAAAAAAATATGAATACCTGGTATCCATCAAATTCTTGAATGAGTCGTTGTTGAGCTCCAGCCGATCGTATAGTGCTTATACCATTTAGTGTTGCGGACATATGAGAGAAGACGGGGCTCCTAGCTGTAATAATACGTCATGTTTTATAAAAAAAATATATTATGAGAAAAGAAAAATATATTAAAATATTTATTTTACGTACTAGTGCCTTCTAAACGCTTGATGGATTGTGCAGATTTCAAATAAATTTGGAGTATAACGTAGAACAGGAGCAGTATAATAGTGGTTGGTAGTAGAGTCCAAACCAAAGCAGCTGCATTCAATGCTAGTATACTGAACATTACAAGATAAATTTGGATACTTTCCAACAGAAAACGTGGTAACAACTCATCTAGAGCACCGATATCCTTAGAGAAACGATTTAAAATACGACCTGAAAAGAAAAAGGATGATATTGTTAATTTTCCCATACCTATATAAATATATATTTTAAGGTTATTAAAGATAATGCAAAATTAACATTAAAATCTATACAAAACGCGTTTTACCTGATGAGTTACTATCAAAGAAACGCATAACTCCTCGTAACATGGAATGGAACATATCATTATGTAGGTTTCTTGAGACTGTCATGCACACTTTAAAGAACATAAATGCACGAGCTGTTATGAAAAAGATACAGCATACAATAAGGGCTGTATATACATAAAGATATTGAGCTGTATCCAAGGGTCCAATATACGCGTGAATGTCTAAATCTAGAAGGGAATTAAGAAAATTATTCATGTTTATTAGAAAATTATACAATTATTATTATTAAGTGAAAATAGAAAAAAATATACAACAAATATATTTTTTAGTCTTACTTGGTTCTAAATCTATTCCAGAAAAATATGATGCAAACGTGAATGTAGTATTATCTGGAGGCGTTACTCTTTCATATTCTTTAACTGTGGTATTTGCTTCTTGTTCCTTAAGTCTAGTCACTTCATTTGTCCTGTTGTAAATAGAAGATTTATTATGTTGAATACAAACAAAAAGCATTAATAACAGATATAGTCATTATAAGCGTTAATCATACCAGAGTGTAACCCAATAGTCACAAAGAGTTGCTGAAAGTTGTCCAACTACAAGGAGAAGAATCATAAATATTATTCTGGCCGTGCGACCACCAGCTCGCAAGTAAGCTCCATATACATGCCAACCCATTGATCCTGATTCCCTTTCCTCTTCTTCCATTTCTTGTGCAGGACCTTCACATCCCGTAGTTGATTCTGCCAGAGACGGTCGTCTCGTGGTTGACAACTGTTAAAAAAAAATTGGCGTAACAAATAAAAATAATTCACATAAAAGAATATATATACACAAACAATAATTTAATTAATAATACACCAAACAAAGGTAAAGACAAATATATTTTAATTACTACAAATCTACATACCCTAGCCGATGTTCGACGAGACATTGGTAAAGGCTTCTCAGTTTCAGGACTAGTCTCTTTGTCTTCTTGAACTGAGCATAGCAACTTTGCAAAGTCCTTGCCGGACAATAATAACTCTTCGTATGTTCCTTTAGCTTCAATTACACCCTAATTTTTTTTTAAACATTTTGATGAATTTTAAAATAAAAATCTTAAATGTATAATATATAAAGGCCACCCATTGAAAATCTACGTTATCGTGGCGTAGTGGAACAGCGTTTAATTTGTTTGCTGACTCTATTAGACAAAAAGAGGCCTTGACTTCGACACTGATGATACAAGAGTCGTATTTGAGCGGAATGTGAGGAACGAAGTATCCTAATCGTAAGTTTCCTCTTCTTTCTCTGCTATATACGTACAGCAGAAAATGTAAAAAAATATTATAGAATTATTTTTCAGTATTTATGGTATTAATTACGTTTTAAAATATATATATATATATATATAAATAAAT
>DVQM01002165.1:0-10547 GCA_018231645.1 Heliconius ricini | reverse complement strand
ATATATATATATATACCAATAACCAGATTCGATTACCAGAACCTAACCAAACTCTCATCAAATCTATTTTTGTAGTGAATCCTTTCCAATAAAAAAGAATCATCAAAATCAATAACATTATACGGTTAGCGTGATATTGAGTTATTAGGCCAAATTCTTTTTTTCTACTAGAATTCGCGAAATAATTTATGTTATTTATTTAGTTTAAATGAAATAAAATAAATACATTTATTTTCCTCATATATTTTGTAAATGCGACAGGTTGTGGGTTCGATTTCTACTCGAGACAATGAAATATTTCATATACAGTGTGGAAGTGTCAGCACCACTTTGAATGAAACCACAGTTTTAACTACTCTGCAAAAGCTAATATAATACATTAAAAAAAAAAACAAAAATTAAATAGTATTTTTTTCAAACAAAAGAAATAATTATTGTTGTAATATAAAACGCCATTTGTCAAGAACGACGCCGCATACATAAACATACAAAACCTACCAAAGGGAAACGAGTCGTAGGTATTGATGGCAAAGTTTAAAGTTCTAAAGATGTTAGTAGTAGTTTTGTAGTAGTATGCGTAACTGCGTCTCACGAAATACAGGTATGGATAAACATCGTGAAATGAAAAAAAAATTCTACGTCTAAGCTGTTGAGGTATCTTGATAAATCTCTTTAGGTGTAGGTTTCAAATATTTTACTCTATGTGCTATTCCCCTAAAAATTGACACTTTCACTCTGTATATTTTATTTCTTCTCTCTGCTTTTGTGAAAATATATATCTGGTAATAAAACAAAGTGCGGCGTTGGGTTTCTCCACTCACCAAGCAATATCGTCAGGTTTTGGTGGAAAGTGAGTAAAAATGTAGTGTCTTAATAGGAACGGAGTGTCGTAACATTAGGTATCCAGGTTCCCTCTTCTATGTGGGAGATACAGAATGAAGCTTTAAATAAAAGAAATCGCAATTTAATCAAAGTTTAATTAATTAATGTTTCCTATCATAAGTACTGGAATTGTTCTGAATTTATTGTTGTAAGGGCAAATATACGGACGCGTTAAGCTTTGCAACTAGGCCATAAATATTGACAGCCTCAACTAATGGTCGAGGTGCTATACACATTTGTTTTGTTCATTAGGAACCTAATTTTATAATTGCACGTAAATCATTTTGCCCCAAATTCTTTAAAACACGCTTTTAATTAACATTAAAGATCGTTCGTCAGGAACGTTTGTGTGAGTTTCCTTACAAGGGAAAAAGGTTGTAAAAGAGGAAAACTTGGAATAGTACGATACTAGCTCGTAATGTATATAAATAATGACAAAGTAAAGAAAGGCGTCAATAGATGTAACTTGAACTCTTTAATATCTAATTTATAAAGTGTGTGAAGCATCTATTGAAAATACTTACTACCTTAGAACTTGGATAAATCCCGAAAAACTTACATTTCATAATAATTTCTAGTTAATTCATACTGGTTATTCAATCCTAAAATGATTTATATATATCTATACATATTATAAAACAAAATCCTCCACCACGTCTATCTATCTGTTTGCGATAAATTTAAAAACAACTGCAACTGATTTTCATGGAGTTTTCATAGATATTTAGAGGGATCCATTAGGAGGGTTTTGGAGTACAGTATCTTGATTATTGTTGAAGAGACTGTAAAAAATTTTGTTATTCATAAATCGCATATGATGAGAACAAATTAGTTTCACATACAAATTATACTTAACTAAACATGGCAAACATTGAATTGAGAATACTCCAAAAGTTCTTCCACAATAACTTGGCAGATCCACACCATTACTTACTTCATTTAGATCACGTCGCAAAGGCAATGGCGACAGAACAGATGTATACAGCATAAATTATATTAGAATTTGAAAATGTATTGTTCCATATGTTTGTCGTGACGCTCGCGCACTCCACCTCGCCACATATCTTTAACACTCGTATCCGCAATTTAGTTTGCGGCTCACCGCTGACAACAGACAGGTGTTGTGCAGTTTTCAAAGCTTAGGATGATTTTATGCTTTTGTATAAATAATAATAAATATTATTTTAGATATTAAAAGAAAATAAATTGATTTATTTTTTTATTAACTTTTATATATTTATATTTTTAAATTGTAAAAGTACCTAGCATCAATCAAAAATAATGTCTTTAGCTAAAATGCACCCTGGGGGAAACAGGTAACATATGAAATCGGTTTATTAATTCAGAAGTTAGTTCTGTGGTGCCACAGACATATAGACACTTCCAACGTATAACACCCCTATTTTTGCGTCGGAAGCTAAGACTCACACGTGTTATTTATTTACTTTTATTTCAACAGTTATTTTCTACCGTTCGTATCATTTTTCGGGGCTTCAGGTGGCAGATTAAAAGATATAGTCTAACAGTTGATGTTTTAAAAGTAAAAATAGTTGTCCTCATTTCATTTTTAGAAAAAATATCAGCAGGTGATGTATTTTCTATCAATAACCAAATACAACGGGAAGTTCCATATAATGATTTGACAAGCGTCCATCAAAGCTCATATTTAATCTTCAGGGACGAGCTACTTACGCCTCTCTCCACCTGGTGATGCTATATAGACCGTCCCAATTTAACAGCAGTATAGCCCTTTCCAAAAAAAGTCAATCGAGGCAGTTGCTTATAGACAACGGCTCTTTTTGGAAGGAAACTCGAATGAAGTATTTTTATTAGGTTATACATATCATATTGCTTTTACGTAGAATCTATTCCCGAATAATTTGGAAATATATTCACGATATGTTTTAATAATGTTCTTTTTTTAATTAACCGCTTCCGATTTCGCTTCCGACACTATAATATTATAAATTTTGTTCTTTCGTGGAAAAGTTTAAAATTTTAGACTTTAGCTAAATAGCATACCGTACAGTATAGTTCATACGTACGTACATCTATGTACATTTTATTTTTATAAAATAGAACTCTTTAATTAATATATGATTATGTACTCTGCCTTTGGTGTACAAAACGACCGGTGTGAGAAAAAAGCAATTAACATGCAAATGAACGGTTGACGCACTACCTCACACCGACATTTAATTAAAGGTAGTTGTGAATTTAAAATTATAAGCTAGACAATGCTAAATATATACTGTAACTCGGTACAATATTAATTAGCATTTTACAGTTATTTTTGAATCTTATTTGTGAATTGTTTGTAGAGAACCGTTTTCTTTACTTTTGACTTTAGACCTTTGGGGTTTTTCATTTATTTCACAAGTTTTACCGTCGTTGCGCGTGCGATACCGCATCTGGACAGTTTGTCTAATACGGCGTAACTAAAAATTCAAATATCTCGTCTTTATACCTATTGGCTTATACAATAGGGAATATCTAATAAAAGATCTCTTTTTTGAAATTGAAAAGATATCGCGGAACAGTAAAAGATTGGAAGCTAGAGACACATAAATAGTATTTAAAATAAAAAAACCTGGAGAGTTCCGTACAAAAATTGTAGGTCTTGTGCTTTTTCTGGAATTTAGACATAGCTTAGCCCTTAGAGCCTGTTCATCTGATACCTCATTTGAACTAACGGTTTTAATACCAAATTTTACCCCATTGTAATGCTATTATTTTTTAAGATTTACCCTTTAACGCACAATTTTCAGAAATTGTGCATTAAAGGTGCCATTGTGCTAAATAATGTAAGAGACAAATTATAACTGTGCTTGATAATTGATAAATTTATAGTTATTTACTTGAAAATAAAGCACTCTTGAAAATATAGCAAAGTACAGCTGAGCGAAGTAAGTGTTAAGACACTTTATATAATATTCAAAGCATTATGACAGCGTAATCTGGTTTAATATACATCTACATAATATACATACAGAATGTATGCTAAGGTATTGTTATAGAAAACTTATAAATAGTCCTGACTATTATTATCTCAGTATTCATATGTGCTCAGGCAATATGAAATTTGCGGGTAAATTCTGCCGTGGCGAAGTATTTCAATGCATATCAGATACGACAGAGTTAAAAACTGGGAACAAGTTTGAGCTCGAGGCACCAATTTACTAGTATACTTTGAGTTTTTGTTATAACATAGCCGCCTACCACAATACAGTACAGTATAAATAGTTTTGTTAAGTTTTTAGCAATTGACTTTTGTTTTTCTATGGTTATGTTTTATAGCTTCACAGTTTATAGCATGCATATAGGATAGGCAGGAATAGTTTATTGTTAAATACACGTCGTAGTCCATAACCATCTGGATTTTAGCAGTGTAGCTCACTGTGTGGATCTCAACGCGATTCCTTGTTCAGAGCCACAAGAGCGGAGAAAAAAAAATTTTTTTTTTAGTTTAAACTTTACTTCTGAATCACACGAAAATTTCGTTTACAAACAACTTTCAGTTAGTTCTTAAAGTAAACGAAACATAAAGTATGAAGCAAAATGAGGTAACTGACTGTATTAATTTGTTTTATTCGACTTGGATAAGTAACTAAAATGTTTCAAAATGGTCCTGTTTATTTAAACCGGGTGTAGTCGGAGGAAGTCGCCGGTGAAGAGCGGTAAAGTGTAAAGATAAATATGCTGTAGAGGAGGAGCAAAGGGAAGCAATGAAAACGTTCCTCGCTATTTTTATAATCGTAGTAAAATATACAGGGTGGAAGCCTCTGCGCTCCTTGTACGGTAGCAGAATATAGGGTAAAATATTTTAAGCCCATACATAAAGAAATTAATCATGATACCTCAACAGTTTAGATGTAGAATTTTATAAAAAAACTCGCTTGTTTTGATATCATTAAAAGATATTTCAAATTTATTTATATATATAAATATTTAGATATCGAGAATAATCTTCTATCAAAAACCTATATAAAATATCATAAACTTTAAGCTATTAAAATAACATAGCTCAATATCGTAAAAACGTCAATGGAAAGTGAATAATATTGATTCCTAGAAGAAAATACACTTACATAAATAAATTGGCCAATAAAAAGGTAATATCAACAATATTTATATATCTGAAAGTGACTCTGTATTATTGCGCCATAATTATGTTAGATTATATGCTAAGAAAAATAATTGATTATCACATGTGTGTTGCATTGTTCACTTCAAATGAAATTTCCTGTTACCTTGTTCATTTTAAATGAAAACAACGAAATTATAGATATGCGGCAGTGACAGTTAATACATGTATGCTCTATATATGCTAATATTTTAATTGAATTCTACAATATGGCGTAAAAATATATATTAAAAATTCCTAGCTGTAATGACTGAAAGTATTTAGAAATGCTAAAATTGTCGGACTGTTAAGTTGGTAAAAATTTCTATGTCTTATATTACTACTTTGAACGAAATTCCAATTGGAAATGAAATGAAAAGCTTAAGTGATGAATCGCTTTAATTGAGATAGGATTGAGTAGAACTATTTATATTTCCGTATAAGGAAATTATCTATTATATCCTAATAACTAATGTTATAGAGTCTGGACTGGTGGTGGTGCGGGTTTGAGCTTAAATCCCGATTTAGGCTCGAACCCACACCACCACCAGGAAAGGAAGGAAGGGATTATTCTCTATTAACATTTTAATTTTTTCGCTCTGGCAACAAAGCAAAAGTTTTGCATTATATTTTTATTTTAACCTTTCAGCTTTCAGCAACCGTGTCACTTGAGGTAGACGAAAAAAACAATATTTTTCTGTTTATCATTCGTACTCAAAATCCAATAGTAATTTAAGTTTTTTTTTTCAAATCTTAACTTACATCGACAATATTCAAAGTATTTCTCGTTAGAAAGCTTAACGAGATAGCGCTATTGTTCTTGTATTGTTCAAATATATTTTTACCATTCACACTTTATTATAGAAATACTATTTCCGTTTTATATTGCAAGTAACAATAGACGTATTTAATATCGCAAAGCCTCCAAATATAGGCAATTTCATGAAAACTATTTCGAACTTTGTCAATACTATAAACTTCAAATAATAATAACACAAGTTTTCGATGAAAATAGTTCGATATTTTCAAATATTTACTACAAAATAACCTCCACATAAACGAATTACACATAGTAATACGTATGTATGTATGTATGTATGTATGTATGCTACTTTATTTCGGAGCAGTTTAAATTTCATACGAGATTTGAATCCATTAGCTTCATATTTAATTGATATCATATATAATGGATCGTTACATTATGGCACATCTTATTGATATTCGATTACAGCAAATTGAAATAGAGGAATTTTTGTATTTATCGTTCAAACATTTGAATGTTGGCCCCGAAGGTGAACTGATTTAGTTGGAAATTGGCATCAAGATTGTGCTGTTTGACAATTTGTCTGGTCCTGCAATGTTGACTCGCATCGGTAACTGAACGGGTGATTGGTCATCAATCGGTCAATTCCCTTTGAATCGGCATTCTCGTTACATATTACTTATAAGTAGATGAAAATATAAATGATGATATAATATTATATTATATTTTTGTTTAAATTTATTGCATTTACTGTGATCGATTATAAAATTTTGATTAGATAGATATTATTATGTTATGTTATTATTAAAAATTTGACTTTCCGTTCCCATTAAGACACTTCTGTTATCCACTTTTCGCCGAATTCTAGATGCGGAATTCAATGGCGCGTTTTGCCTCGTTACCAGAATGAGGAAATGAAAATATTTAATATTTCATTTTCTTGAATGGAAATCGAACTCACAACATGTCACGTTTACAGTTGCACGCACAAACATAACGTACGTAAATAAGAGCGTAGTCACCAAATACACAGTACAGTGAGCTATCACTACTTTCTTTACTCATCTTCTTCACAAAGTGTATTTTTTATTTCACACGCTTTAGCGTACATTATATATGTATACTTTAGCATTGCACACATACATAATGTATAGGGATATCAAAAAACATTTTCATATACTGTGTGAATATTTCGAACAAAGTATGGAATATTCAAGTGATTTTACGTTACCTTATTTAAATGCAAAGCTTTCGAATAGAGTGGTGTTGAATTTATTTTTTATAGATTTCATACAATCTATGTTTAAATTATTTAATATTTTTATGTAAATTTCTATATGGAGTAGATCATAACCTATAAAAATATATATTATTTAGTTTCTGTGTACTTGATATATCACTAACGCAAAAGCTGTGAGCAAAACATTATGAACACAAAGTGGAAATTTATTTCTATTTTTTCAAAGAAACTATCAAAAAATATTTTTATACAAAAAAAAGTGCATGTAACGTAAAATATCTTTTTTAAAATGAATAACAAAATTTTGATTTCTTTGATGTACAACGATTAATGGATTATATTAAATTCTGCGCGGCTATTTAATTTCAGATTAAGTTTTAGTGTCGTGCCTGAGTATAGCACAGCACGAGCGAAATAATTGATTCGATTGTACCTTCCATTCGGCCGGCGTACTACGTGATCTCCCTGAACGTGAACCCTTATAGGATCTGTCGGTCTGTTACGACCATTTATCTCAAAATCGCGTGGAGATAACAAACTCTTGTATTATGTAGTATTATGTGGTGTATATACAAATCGAGTGCAAATGCCCGTAAACTTAAGTTTGTCAACCTAAGTTATTAACTCTCCGTTGACCTATAATCTGGAAATTAGTACGCAGGCTTCAGTGGGAGTCCGATTCGCCCTTAACTAGTTTTTTTATCTTTGTATGGTTTTATGTTCACTCAAAAATAATTATTTAATCCTCCTAGCTTGACTTAACAAATGATTTTCAAACGATTTTAAATATTTAAACATAACTTAAGAAAAAGCTACTGTATTTTGAAACAACAAAATGAAAACAAAAGTTATAAAGATGGCTGAGTAATTTTTTGAGTTATTTTAAATAACTTTAATTTAAAATTTGATGTTAATGATTCTTAATTAATATTAAACATTTGAAATTAAAATTGTAATATAGCAATTTAAAGTCAATGAAATACATAAAAATGTTAATCTACGTTAAAATATCGAAAATGATTTCGACATACATTTTAATAATTTTTTATATAAATATTAAATATGTGTATATAATCATACAATATCAAAGTACACTTAATATTTAGAAGCCAGTCGTAACGCAGGAGCCCAAAGTGTGCATGTAAACGACCCGTTCGATCCCCACGCCAGGAAATGAAATATTTATTTAAATTTATATTTTTATTTCTTCAATGGTGGTGTCGAAGCAAATAGCGGCGCTGAAATACGCCACCAACTCGCAATATATTCTGAATTGGGTACAAAGTAGAGAATGGAGTGTCTTAACACTAGGTTCTCTCTGGCTATCTTGCTGAATGGATGAAGCTGATTTAATTTAAATATATTTTTTTTATCATTTAATATAGAATTACTTATAAAATTGCAGAAAATAAATTCTATATAATAAGCTATATATTTATGTATCTCAAAAAAAAAATGTATATATAATTTACAGTCGTTATTTTGTATCGCAAAAAAATCTTAATAGAATCTGTTACGTGATCTATAAATATAAAAACGGACGAACTAAAAGTGATTAATGTTGCCATATATATAGATATACAGGTATAGAGAAAAATGTTAACGTTACTAAAGTACTCACTAACAGTTTTAAACTCCTCACGTCCCTAAGGTGTCATAGCACGTAAAACTTCTCGAATCTTCTATATTTAATTTTATAATTAACTAGAATTATTTCCCGCATTTACGTATGAATGGGACATCAGTTTAAGTTGCCGAATGCTTTAAAGGGATATACATTTTAGAGCTAAACATAAATCAAGCTGTAAATTGGCACAGATTAACATCGTTTTTGAATGAAATCATTAAAATATATACATTTTTATGTTAATTTAAAAATTATAAAAGAGAAATTCAGTTCTTTATATGAAATAATGAAAGGCGTATTATCGTTATTCTGTTTAGGTATAAAGGCCAGTTAAGTATTTATTATTCATTAATTAACGTTTCATTTATTTTTATTTGTGTCAAAGTAACTTAGTTAAAAATAAAAAAATACATATCATATTTATTAAAAACACATATTCTTTTATCCGTATCACTAAATTGACAAGGTTACTTGTAATGTATTAAAATACTGTTACATTAAATATATTTTATTGGAAAACCTTAAAAAAAATATACAAATTAAAAAAAATATTAAATCAACTTCATGCTGTATCCCGCACACAGCAGAAGGAGCCTTGAGCCTAGTGCTAAGACACTCCATTTCTCACCATAAAAAACTAATACAACGACAAATATTTATATAATAAATAAACAAAAATTTCTAACTTTACTTTATATGTAAAATAAACTCAACTTAGACTTACTTAGAGCACCGTAGGATAATATCAGTTCTGTAGACGTTAAGCTACGACGTAGTTCCGTCGTAGCTATCCCTACAGAATATACATATTTGTACATTGCGGCTTATTTTATTTCATAATTTATGAAAATTAAAATTTTCAGTTTCATATATTTAGTTTCATAATATATTTTAATTGATAAATATTTATTTAATATGTAATTGGAAAATATTTTCTTATTTTTTTAGGTTCATGCATAGCACAGACAGCAGAGGGAACCTAACGTTAAGATATTAAAATTTACTTAATTATTATTAAGTTATTATAAAAAAAATCTCTAATTTGTTATAGATAATATCGTTATCAGAAGAGATAACGATAGAGAAGGTATTGAACTTAGATTTTTTACAAAAAGGCTCTTTAGGAAAAGAACTTTAGAATGAAAAATAAAAACATAAAAAAAAGGAAATTAGTATATTTTATTATTTGTTAAGACAAGGTTACAAGTAAGGCTATGCTACTAATATCTTTAAGCAAAATGTATATTTAATTAGCCTTATTATTAATCAATGTCTCGTACCAAAGGAAGTGATTAATGAAAGCTAAAGAAGTGCACATTGCTACAACAAAATAACTTATATCATATAAATATCTAGTTAAATTACGAATGATATGAAAAAGAATATAGGAAAATAGTTATTAATATTATATGTAACTGTTTAAACATATAAACATTTTTTTGTTACCTTTTAGAGTTCCGTACTTTTTAAGAATAAAAGGAACTCTTATAAGATTACTCTGTTGACCGTCTATCTTTCTGTCAAAGCCCTTTATCTCAGGAACGCTTGGAGATATCGGGTTTAAATTTTAACTATTTTTCTATTATTAGAAAAAAAGACATGGCCGTTTATATCGCAAAAACGCGTATTTCGATACTATCAAAATATATATATCATCAAAATTCATTGTATAATTGTTATTAGTATTTCGGGTTGACCTAAAATTATGTAATAATTTAGCAGCTAGCCTCTACAGGTAGTGCTAGTTCAGGGAAAAAATTATACATTCGTGGTTACATCCTTAAAAATAAAAATAAAAATATATTAAATTAAAAATAAATATATTAAAAAAGGGAGCAAAATTCAGCAGTAAAGCCACTAGTTCAAGTGAGGTATCAGATGAAAGGGCTCTGGCTAAGCTAAGCCTGAATTT
>DVQM01002164.1:0-10552 GCA_018231645.1 Heliconius ricini | reverse complement strand
GTGCGCTCTCTCGAGGTGCACGTGGCGGATGGAACGTTGCAGCCCTCGTAAGGGCTGACAGGGGTCGCTGCGAGCATACCTTCCATCTTGGACCCCTGATTAGTTAACAATATTAAATATTCCATTTTCTCCATTGGAAATCAAAACCACAATCTGTAACATTTGCAGTCGCACGCAGTGCTTCGACTGGTTTATGATATATTTTTGTCAACTTTATTTATAAACGCCGGATGATAAATTTCAACATCTCACGTCAGAGACCCCCGACGACCTCAGGAGTAAAATCATTTTTAGTTGCACAGAGGACGCAAAAATCAAAGTCCGCACGATCGCCTTTAGTCTAGTTATCAGTGTCACAGAAAAACCTGCAAAATTTATCGTGGAATGAACCATTTTGGGGCAATCGTAATGGCGGCCATATTAGCAAAGGCCAAGACTTTTACACTTATCAAGGACACAAACCAACCACCAATCATCGACGGTTTAAACCTCTTCAAAAGCACTCAAAGAAAGAAGTTTATTGCGGAATCTACTCAGCCCAACACGCAATTTGCCCCCTAAGAAAGACGCGATACACGGGTGCTTCCATTCCAATATATTCCACCAATTCTACATACCTGGTCCACACACAAGTAGAAAAAGCAGGCCTTATCAGGAAAATATACGGAAAAATGGGAAACTCGCGGACCCTGACCATCAACGAATCTCAAGGACTTACATACGAGTCTTTAGTAATCATTCAAACTAAGGCCAGTAAAAATACCATACACGACAGCATGTCACACGCCGTCGTCGCCTTAACAAGACATATAAAAGGCTGACGCCGAGAAAGACGCTATTGATATGTATATTTGCCGGGAAAATAAAGGCTCCATGACTGATATCGCAAAACATAGCATCAAAATGGATATTTTCTACAGAGATGAGGACGCATTAAACCTAGTAACTGCACCGCAAAGAACATGACCAACGAGCACAGAACTCAATCACAAACATTGACAAAAAAGGAACGTTGATCATTCGAAATATAAATGTTCACTTCACATTTTAAAAATATACTAAAAACAACAACTTTAAGCCAACAAGAATACACAGGCAGGCACGGGCAACAAAAGTCTGTGGCACCTAACAACTCATATGAAAAGTCGTATAATTAAGTCTGTACGCGTAAGCTTTAAAATTAATAAAATATTTGGTTTCCTTTGATTTCAATATTTCTACAAATAATTGTACCCAAATGTAATACACATTTTGATAGATTACTGCCTAAATAACTTACTACTAAACAAAGAATTAGCGTAATTATGGCTTTTTCTTAATATGTGTATCAACTATCATATAACCTTAAGATATTAGGAACTGAATAAATAATCATCATCAGCATTCAGCACCACATTATAAAGCATTGGATCCGTTTTCAATGAACACTTACCTTAAAATATCATATAACATGCATTTATTAAATTTAAGCCTTATTCAATTATATTTAGTGTGCAATTTTATCAAAATTTTCAAAAAAATATTTGTGGTTGTATGAAAAAATCCTTAACAACTAATCTATTCAATTACAGAAATAAAAATACTCAATTAATTCCCCCAACATAATGTTGGTTCCCATCAAACCTACAACCGTCGCATTTACAATCCAAGTCCAACCCTGTACAGATGCGTCAAGACGGCTTTAATTTTAAACATCTAGATGCATATACAATATCCATATATACATTTAGAATTTCACTCTACGTGCTAGAACATCCAATGATGGAGAGAGACCTGCGGTTGTTTTTCGGTCGATCACATTCTAACCTTGACTTGAACGCATTGTTTAAAACATAAACTCCATTACATTACCAAAAGAAGCTTTTAAAAGAAATATTTAGCACATGGGTGAATCCGATTACTTTGATAAATATTAATGTAAGGCAAAGTGTAGGGTCGTAAATCAAGGGCAAAAAAAGCAAGCGTTATTTGTAGGGTTATTATATAGGGAAAAATAAAGATATATTCTATATTTATAGAAAACTATATGAATTGCAAAATGCGCAGATTAGTATTCCGATTCGCTATTTTTCTTATTTTTACTAGCTATAGTGTAGAAAAATACTTAAAAAGGTAAAAGAAAACTCTATATTACCTTCTTGGACTTGGATTCTGCTAGCTGTCAAAGGGAATAGACATCCAAAATATATCAAAGTAATGAGCATAGTCCTTTTTAAATTTCAGAATTGTAAATTACGAGAATTCTGGTACTTTCAAAGAAAAATTACAAAACAAAAATCCATCAGCAGTTATTTCACCATATCCATAGAAAGATGGAAACAACTTTTAATTCCGACCGTATATTGGCACCACAAATGTAGCCTCTTAATTAGAGAGTACAATGAATAAGCTAATGCAGAACTTCTACTCGAGGGATTCCCCATTGAAACAATAATAGTAATAAGTTTTTAAATAATTGGTATCACAACTGACGAAAGGAAGCTTAATTCATGTGTTATGTACTTTATTTACTTGGTTTGGATTATTTTAATTGCAGTTTATTCATTTAAACAAATATTTTTAAATTAGTCGTTAATCTTTACATTTAGTTGTTTATCTTTTTAAATTTGGGACTACAGGTTTCTATTTTAAATTGAATTTATAAACTTATCTTCGTATCCTCATAAAATTGTTATCTTAATTTTATCTAATTATTTGAATTTTATCCGTCCTGGTCATTTCTACCTTATGTTATCTTCTCATAAACTTGACATAAAAGTTTGATTAGTGTAGAGGCATTAGTGTAGAGGCATGCGCAAATGGCCAGAAAAATGTAACTTTTTTTGTAAAAATATAGTCTAGCAGCAATATTTTAAACAAAATACAGTTACAAAATATTTTTAACGCAATAACTGTTGTCAAAAGGAGAATATCTGACAGTAGCATAGTATTAATATTCATGATATTCTTAGCATTTACAATAATTATTTTTTCAGAATATACCGTAATACAAATAATGATATTTGTATGTCTGTATATTCTGAAAAATTTATAGACAATGTATGAACTTTATCTCTAAATTTGAACACTGTATAAAACGAGCTTAGCCTTATAGAACGCCATTATGATTCAATTTAGAATCGTATTGATAGTAAGTTCCAATACTTAATTATAGGTACACAAATTTATTTTGATTCAAAACGTTCAGATAACTAACAGTAGTTTCATATTTTTCACATATAGCAACAATACTAAGGAACTTCGTGTTAAAATATATTTTAAAGTGTAGCTTCATACAAAATACTAGAGTAGTTTATGTTACATTTGCAAAATAAAGAAGTAAGAAGTATATTGTTTCTTATCTTACAAAGGATGGCAGTGGAGGATGAATCAAAGAGGTTTGCGACCGAAGACTGACCAGCTCTGTTTGTACTGAGGCAACATATGGACAGACACGATATTATATAGGAAAATATTCGCTAAGCTAGCGTCATATTTTATCGTTAGTTGTGTGAATGTAACCTTTGTTTTATATAATTTACTAGAATTTACCTACGACTACGTTGTCGTAGTCTTTTTTTTCAGTTTCACGTTGTATCTTGATCGTAGCAAAGTAGGCTGAAAGAACCCTGGGAACCTAGTGTTAAAACACGTCTGTTCCCTACAAAGTACCTACACATTATAATTTAAATAGGTAAAAGTTTTAGAACATTTATGGCTTTTTAAAAATAATAATAGTCCACAATAAATAAATAAAAAATGTTTTTAGCTTTGTTCCATTTTTAAAACACTTTTTTTGTGTGGGAATACACTTTGAAATGGTAAAAATTGATGATATAACATTTGGTTTAAATGCCGATATTCCTTAATACATTAAATAGGCTGCGAATTAAGCTGCTCTTAGTTTACACTATTTAATACAAGAGATTAAATAAATGTAGTTCTAACGACTGATCTCTTTCGAACGTGTCTGATCGCTATTTGCTAGGATACAGAGGTGGTTGTAAATAGCTTGTTTTAAAGTGTATATAGACGTAGAGAGTGAGAAGTGCCGGTGCCGGTGCTAAATCCCCGTACTAAAATTTTTGTACATATTTTAAAAAATACTAACTTAGTAATATAATAGTTTTATAATCATGCTATTTTAATTCTAAATAAGGAGTATAATATTTTTTTTGTGTATATTACGTTGAAATACTGTATTCACCGCTTTCTGTGTGAACTCGAGTTCTATGTTTCGAGTTGAGTTTAGAGACTCAGCGACGCACTTAGTCCTTATTCCGAGAATGTGGAAGAAACTAACTTCCCCGAGTAGAGCTCTAACTACTATACAAATGTTCCAACTTTTACATAATATTATGGGCTATGTACATATAAAACTTACATCATTTTCTCCTCGTTTGATATTCGTAAATGATGGGGAACATGCGTCGTGTCACGTGTCGTCTCGTGTCCTTCTTTCTGTACGCAACCGACGCGTCGTAGATATGATTTTAATATTGCCTTTCTGAGAGTAACCAATAAGTACTTACTTGTTCTGTAACTTTTTATCGAGGCTTATATTGCCACGTATAAGTTTAAGGAAAATGGAAGAATGAATCGTAATGTATACAATGTTTTTTATCTATAGCTTGATGCTGTATTCTACGTATAGTAGAGAGAACGGAATATAGCGTTATGTCACTCCATTCTCCACTCACTGCCTAATTTTCGAAACATTGCGTCATTTGCGAAAATTAAAATAAACGTTAAATTTTTTGATGAGTTGTTTTTTTGTCGTCCGTGTCTTTTCTATTTTTAAATGGTTTTTAAAGTTTTTGTTGTTGATTTCTTTTTAAAATGTGAAATGAATGAACATTTATATTTCGAATGTTCTGTTTCAATATTCGAGTTTTATGGTCGTTTCATGTGATTGCAGTACAGTTAATTGGTTACGTACAATTTTTATTGCCTCCTCATCTCTGTAGGAAATAACCACTTTGATGTAGTGTTCCCATAAATCAGTCACGGAACCTTCGTTTGTCTGGCGTATGATCCTGCAGATCGCGTCTTCCTCAGCGTAAGTGTAGTAGATGCATCGTTTTGTGTGTCTTCTCAAGGCGTGTGATATGAATGTTTGGATGACTAAAACCGACTCGTTTATCGTTAATTCTAGCGTGTCAGACCACGATCATGGTTCGCCGTCTAGTTCTACCGTACAGTGTACAGATAGATAGGATATTTGAGGTTAAGGTTTAGTTGAAGCAACTAATTTTAAAGTAGAGGTGGAGGAGTAAGAGGCCTTTCGGCGAAATGAAATATTTAATATTTTCATTTCTTCGCTCTGATGTCGATGCAAAGCGTAGTGTTGAGTTCCGCCATTCAACAGACAATGCTTCCAGAGTTCGGCTACCAGCCCTGCTGCTTTGAAAGTTCGTCTCGTTTGCTTAAGATCACTGATGGAATATTTGCTAATAATAGTGTTTTATTGCTGTGAATGCAGTTGTGGGTTCGATTCCCACTCGGAATTAATTATTTTAATTTCCATATTTTGGTAACAAAACAAAGCGCGGCATGGCGCGGGAAGGAATGTCTTAACACTCGGTTCTCAGTCTACACTAATATCCGGGAAGAGGAATGAAGATATTTTTTTGTTAAATTTGTATTACCACTTACGTGTTATAAACATTACAATAGCTAGCCCACAACTACCGCTATAAATGAATATTTACTATAGATATTTCAAATAAGGTTATATCTCAGAATAAAATATAAAGCCTCTATCGTCCACAGAACGCTAAAACCGTTTCGATGATACTCAATGTACGCATGAACGAATACGAAAAGTACTATTTCATTTTATCTAAAAGCGATCGATTCATTACAATATATCATACATATGTATGGAGTCTTATGTTGTTATCAGTGATAGTCTAATTATGGTATTTTATTTTGCAAAATGCCTTGGACTTTTTTGTGCAATATTTTTTTTATTTTTTATTATTGAAGGCCTCGTAGCGCAGTGTTTGTAGGTGGGATAGCCATTTGGAGGGAATTATTTGTTTGTTTTGGTAAGACGACAAAGCACGGCTTTGATTTCCACCACTCAAAATCGCAATGTTTTGTAATTTGGGTGAAAGGTGGGGAACAAAATGTCTTAACACTATAATTACCTCTGAAAAGTGGAAAGCTGTTTTTGAATATTTTATTATTCCATCTCGCTACTCAACACGCACTGCCGAATCCCACAAAAAGTGGGAAATGCAAGAATCTTAAAATTAGGTTCCTAAGTTCACTGACTCTGACTACCCTGCTATATGCGAGATGCGACGTGAAGCTGATAAAGCTCAACACACTAAGTAATAGAATACGACTGATTCCAGTCGTGGCGCACAAAGTGTGACTAAAAACGTGACTGGTTATGGGTTCGACCACCAATCGAGAAAATAAAATATATAATTAAATTTATATTTCCATTTTTTCGTGGCGAGGCAAAGCGCAGCGGATATCCGCCACTTAACACGCAATGGCTTCCGAATTGAGAGGAAAGTGGGGAAAAGAGTGTCTAACACGAGGTTCCCTCTGCCTACAAAAAAAAAGAAAGCTGAAAAAATAACTATGCATACCTAATATCCTTGCTTTATCCCCGCTACAATGCAGAGAGAACGGAGTGTTAACATAATCCATTTTTCGCTGTCTGCGGAAATTCGAGACATTACGTAGTGGGTGTTGGAACACAACACATAAATGGTCACGCAAGAAATCGAAACGTAGTATTAAGACACTCCGTTCTCCACTATCTGCCGAATTCTGGAGGCATTGCGTGTTGAGTGGCATAACTCAACGCCGCGTTTAGCCTCGACACCAAAGCGAAGAAATGGAAATATAGACTTGAGTAAATATTTGATCTTCTCGTGGGGATTGAACCCACAACCAGTTGGTTTTACAGTCACATTTCGTGTCACTGCGCCACGACTGGCCTTAAAATCAACTTTTTATATTGGCCACAATATCAATCGTCTTATATAGACTTTTCTTACATACACGATATATAACGGACACTGTATTATAGTGATATATATAAATAATGTTAAAGTTGATATATGTCTTTATATTCAGAGAAATCAATTTTCATCAACGCTAGGTAGAATAACATTTAAAATTGAAAATTGATACCATGCTATTGTTAGGTATTTTTGCTTTTGACAGCACTGATTGCATTTATTTTACTTGCACTGATTTTAATAATATTTTATAACAGTATTTTGTTTACAATATTGTCACAAAATATTGCAAGTATAAAGAAAGATAAGGAGTATTCTATACCTAGAACCAAATTAGTACTCTAAAATATACCTAATATATTTTTTAGCTTTACGCTGTATTTTGTACGTAGCAGGATAGGCAGGAGGAACCTGGGAACCCGGTGTTAAGACACGTCGTTCTCTTGCGAGTCGGACTTGCACTACGATTTTCTTTTATAAAATACTTTTTCGGATTTTTTTCCTTTATTTATACTATAAGTTCTCATTTTAAACCAAATATCACCCTGTACTTATCCTAGTACGTACCCTATAGATTTTAATTATGTACGTTTACGTTTCATCAAAAAAACAGCAAAAATCTTGCATAAATGACCGTATCTAACGCGCTGTGTGGAGACATCTCTACGCAAGACCAAAAAAAAAGACCAAAATAGTGCCAAGCCGCAAATCCATGGATCTTCAACGATTCGAACGGCTCTTAGTTGTACCGGCCCATATATGAGAACAGCTTTCCATATGCACCGAAGGCCGAACCTGCACCCAATACAGGGCGAATCGGTGTTTTGGCCTAAAGTACTGCATCGCTCTGACGATGGCCCTCAGTTTCTTTGAGGCCAACGTAAAAATTACAAGATATCAATCCACAACCACCGTTATAAGCAAATATGTACCCACTGTTGATATTTTACATAAAATTATTCTATGAGGCATAATTAATCTATATATATAAAAGGACATGTCTGACATGTCTCTGAAAAGAACCTGACTGACTAAGGTAAGACGCACACACAGCCGTAACCGCTGTGTGCCGAAACGTGAAATTTGGACAGATGTTTATTTTTTAATCTGGACATCTACTAAGAAGAAATTTTGAAAAATTTTAACCCCAAAGGGATGAAATAGGGATTGAAAGTTTGTATATTATATTTTTTTTAAATCGCCCTAAATGTTGAAATAAAGGGTTGAAAGTTTATATAGAAAAATCTTTAAAACGCCACCGATTTTTATAAAAAATGAAATTCACACCTGTTAAAAATATTTTATTGAACACACAGTGTCTCGTGGCAATTTTTTTAGAATTATGGTGCAAATAAGTAAGTGAATCTGCGCGCGCCCGCTAGTATAATATAAATCTTTTAGTATCGTCCACAGAACACTAAAACCATTTCGGTGACACTCAATATACGCATGAACGAACCCAAAAAGTATTATTTTATTCTATCTGAAAGCGATTGATACGTTACATATACAATATTTCATAACATGCGGTACAGTGATAGTAGCACGTTCAGTTTATTTTTTTTATTTATTTTAGCTGGGATCTCGGGAACCTTCAGTTTCCCACTTTGAGCCGAATTCTGGAGGCATTGCGTGTTGAGTGGCGGAACTCAACGCCGCATTTTGCACTTTGTTTCAGTTACACTCCTGTGCCTGTTTATTTACTATGTAAATTTTCACTTCTTGGATTTTTTCCTTTATTAGTATTGCAAATACTCAGTTTGTGTACCCTGAAGGTTTTGATTACGCGGCTAATTTCATACAAAATGCAACAAAATCGATAGATCGATCGATCGAATCGAAATTTTTTAATTGCGTTAACCTAAAAGCTTGACTTTTCTGTGCTTCATGAGAACATAGACCTCAATAGTTGTTAAACTTTAATTCCTACTTAATACCTTAACGCGATCTCTAGATAAATGGGCTTAACTGAAGGACAGACGGACAATAATATGATCCTGTAAGAATTCCGTTTCTGCCTTTTGAGGTGCGGAACACTAAAGAGGTCGTTATAAGGCAGCACCAATGCGACAATTGGGGATTTGATTCAAACTTGAACTAGTTAATTATTATCATTTCCTCATTCTAATAATCTGATGAATGCCGTTACTAAAATTGAGCGGAGCGTGAGTGAATGCGGTATCTTAACACACGGTTCCCTATACCCAACTATACGCGGCATATAGCTTTAAGGTAAAAAATAAATAAAGGAAAACAAATAATCTTGTGCCAAAAGCAGTATGAAGTACGCATTTGACCAGTAAGTCAATGAACAATGTCTCTTTTTTTTAGATAAAAAAAATATATCAACAAACACGTATATACTAGGAAAAACGGTATGTTAACGTTTCAAGCTATCCAGTTAAAACGCTGTCTGTTATTTAAATAAGCCGCGTCATCGGTTCAAGCACACTTTACAAATACATATATATTGATACAAAAAAAACAATTCTTCAAATAGTATACTGAAAAACTGTGAACCCAATCGTTAAAAATGTTGCAAAATTGCTCAACAATACACCAGCTTAGTGCAAGCAAGAATGAGGGTTTGATTAAAATACTACGTGTTCCAATCTGGCAGTAGTATGGTCGTATTGCAGCAGTGACTATGTTGAAGGATGGAACCTAACGCTGTGCTTGACCTTCTTCACACATATCAAGATA
The DNA here is from genome assembly GCA_018231645.1 of Heliconius ricini. Taxonomy (NCBI): domain Eukaryota; kingdom Metazoa; phylum Arthropoda; class Insecta; order Lepidoptera; family Nymphalidae; genus Heliconius; species Heliconius ricini. The sequence goes on along the minus strand of DVQM01002164.1, from coordinate 887 downwards.
AAAACTCTATATTTACTATTAGAATTTATAACTGTGGGTTATTGCCCTCTGGAGAAAAGAGAACCGGTGGGTCTTAGGCCGTAGGTAGAGTAGAGAACCGCACTTTCCGCCGAATTCTGAAAGTATTGCTTGGCAGTACTGAACGACGCATAAAAAGTTTTAATAGAAATTATTTGTAAATAGTATTATCTGTCATAATGTTTGAGTCTCTATGATATATGAAATAAAATATGATTTCGGCCTTACTACAAATATTCATAGAAAATTTAACATTTCTTTTTCTATACTATTCTTTTATCATTAAAATGTAACAATAATATCTCGGAATATAAAAGCGAATCAGTTACGCTTTAAAGCGGCTCCAATTATTGTCCGAGCCTCTGGAGTACACTCGATATCGTATTTCTATTTTAATTACCATTTGCTGTGGTAATTGTACAGTGCGTCTGGTAGCGGGGTGGTTTGTAAATATACAATATTTTATATTTTATTATCACATCACTTTACTATCGTCGACACGTCACGCGTTTGGTCTCTGCATCTGGTACAAAATCTTTTTTAAAATACAAGTAAAATGTCTCAAAAGGCAGTGTTGGGTTTATCTCAAAAGGTTAGCAACATGGCAGATAGAGATGTATGCAAAATTAAATATTTTAATCGTATTGAAATTTTATATAACAAAAATAAATACAGAAACATAATACTTAAATTGATTACCGCTGTTACTTGCACCTTACCCTTTTCCACTTTGTAATAGTACCAGTACGTTAGTTATAATACCTGAAATAAGCACATTTATGCATACAATTGAAATTATTATGTTTGGACTATTAAAAAAAAAAATTAGCTTCACGCTATATCCCGCACACAGCAGGGTAGGCAGAGGG
>DVQM01002163.1:0-10554 GCA_018231645.1 Heliconius ricini | reverse complement strand
GTAAAGCCGGACGCAATATACGCATGCAGTGTTTGCTTTCAAACGGCTATACATTACTGATGTTATATTGTGCTTGTAAAATTACTCATTTATAAATGTAATAGCCACTAGCAAACCAAATCAAATAAATAAATAAATAAATCTATGTATATTAATAATATGTTATAATTTGTACGGAAACATTCATGAGAAAACCCGACTCGCCTTTTAATACTTGTATTTATTTAGTTTCACCTGTTACAAGATCTTATTCATCCTGCCTTGTTAATTGGTGTGTGTGAAATCTTGCAAGCTCAATTTGACCCACTTCCCAGTTTTTGTTTAAGCTGACATTTGAACTGCGACCTCAGCTCTGATGACAAAAAGTTACATATAACCAATATTGTTTTCAATCCAAAATGGCGGCCATAAGAAAATAGCGGATTATAAATATTTGAACAACCTACCTAATATGGTTGTAAAATGAAAGGGCTTTAATTGTAAAGTACAGTAGATACCTACATCCAAAAAAAAATTGTAGACACTGGAGTTGTACTGACAACTGACCTTTTGAACTGTTACGTCTCTATCTTATTTTTCAACCAAAGAAATCAATTGTAAGAACAAGCAACTCAATACAGTCTTTTTCACTTTATAAGTGACAAGTAAAATCAATAATTGGTTTCATATGTCCCAGTGACCTATAAAAATAAATCTTGACGTTATTGCTACAGTAATTTACTTTACTTTTATAGCCTTTTTGTTCTTAGATCATAAAACGTAAGATAAAATTAAGATGTTGAAACCATAATGTAGGCGGAACGAATTTATAAAAGAATGCTTTGTCCATTTTAGAACTGCTTAGTATTAACTGCCCATTTCAGAAATTGAAACCAGTCGTGGCTTAGAAGCACACGTGTGTGATAAGGAAATATTTCATATTTTCATTTCTTTATTTTTTTGTAAAGGCAAAGCGCAGCGTTGAGTTTCGCTACTCAAACCGCAATGTATCTAGGATTGATTGATGATTCGGTGGAGCGTGGGGTTTGAAAATATCTTAATAGGAACGAATTTAACACTAGGTACTTAGGTTCTTTCTGCCTACTCTGCTATGTGCGGTGTAAAGCAAAATCAGAAAAAAATTGCTCCACAATAATCTCTCTCGCATATACATGTAACATATTGTAAATATTGAGTGGCGTAACCAAATGCCATTATAGTAACAGAGCAGAAAAAAAAGACAATACTACATTTGTCAAATGAAAAACAAAGGAATATATAATATCTAATTTTATTGTTCCACTTTAATGTCTATGTGCGTGGTCATTCTCATTCATAGAAAATCTGTAGTATTCTCACTTACCACCCTTAGTTATACACATATCAACACTTCGTAAGCAGCAAAATTGAATATTTTTTCTCATTTTTGCTAACAATAGCTGTACAGAAATTGAGTTCTCAACTCGCCAACTTTGTCTTTTTCTTCCAAATTTTCGCATGAAAGGCTAATATTGTGTTAAGCTTGGCAAATTTTACTTCACTGCTCGCTCAAAATATTCTTAGTTTAAGTTTTTTACGACATTAGCCCGTTATTACCTTTTTCTTACTGAGAAGCGCACTTTCAAACTGTATTTAAAATAAGTTTTTTTTTTGTGTATTTTAGTTACATCTTCAACAAGATGTTAGAAATTCATTTATTTCATTTAAATGAAATACGTAGAATGTTTTGTCCTTTGAGGCAGTTTTAAGGACAGGGTGTGTAATAATATCCTGTAAAAACTGGCAAAATCAAAAAGTCTCTAAGCCTAAAAAATGACAAAGAAATTATAAATAAAATCTACCACAATTAATAATTGATTCGAAAAAAAATATAAGCATTACTCACAAAAATATATTTGCGTTACCAGAAAGGAAACTTACAAATTTCTTGTTCTACTATTTCTATGACATCGCTTGGTCATATACCTCTATTTAAACTATGAATGTAATATTATTTGAATTGGACATTGGATTTGAGCTATTATAATATCATAATCCTCAATTTATCCAATGTTGGTCACAATTTTGTGATACTACGAACTATAGATCAAAGTTGGGACAAAAAAAGTAGAAAAGTTTGTAAATAAACATCGGACAAGCGCAAGTCGGGCTAGCTTACCGAAGTTTCCAAAAACTGGAGTTCTAGAGTCGTTTCTGAAATTCAAATCTAACTTAGCCTTTCATCTGATACCTCAATGAAATATTGCCCCCATTTTAAGATTATTATTTTTTTGGAATAAATCACAAATGTATAGTTTTTTTCTTGAACTACCTATAGATGCTAGCTACCAAATTTACTAATTGTAGATCAACCAGAAGTACCTTATTAATTTTGATTCCCTTTATAGCGTCGAATAGAATACAGACAGAGGGACAGACGGACGGACGGACAACAAAATGATCTTATAAGAGTTTCTTTTTTCCTTAAGATGTATGAAACTCTATAAATCAGCTTTACGCCGTATCCTGTTCACTGCAGTGTAGGCAATGGAAACCTAGTATTAACACCGTTCCCCATTTTCCGCCGAATTCTGAAGGCATTGTGTGTAGACTGGCTAACTTCAGCGCCGCGCTTTGACAACCTTACTACTATAAATTTAGGTAAATATTTCATTTCTTCAAGTGGGGATCAAACCTATCACTAGTGGCGTTTACATGGTGTTTGGCCTGATGGAAGCATTTTGGGAAATAATGTGAAATAATGATTTCCCCTCATACATACGTTTCCTCTGCCTACCTTACTGTCAAATTTTGAATTTGTTATGTATTGTTACAAAAGTTTATATAGATTATTTTAACATTTTGAAACTCCCATTCAATAAAAAAAAAGAAAAATATGTAAGAAGAAGTACCAAAATTTGAACGTAGTGGGATTTCCACCTGCATCTTGAAACTGTCCAAGGTAGAAGAGTTGGTCTTATTTAAAGATTTTTGAGTTGCGTAAACGGCACCAATCAACACGTAACTTAACATTAGATTCCAAGCTCCCAAATTCTATACAGCGTGAAGGTTCCTTTAAAACGAAATAAGAAATAGATTTATTTCATATTAAACAAGCCAAACGTTTAAAGTATATAATGCGTCAAGTTCCAAATTGGCTTTCTATCCAACAAAATGTTTTCATCGAAGCAATTTATATTAACTACGTCTCGTTATAATTTACACAAAGTCGCCGTAACAACTTCCTTGTAAATTTCATATTTATTCTTAGATTTTAATTGAATCTCACAACTTAGGCTTGTTGGTAAGTTATTAACAAATTTTATGACTTAATATTGATTTGCATTTTTCAGTAATTAATAATATTTTTATTATTATTAAACTTTCGAGGCCAGTAGCGGCGCAAGGCCACAGGCATATGCCTGTTATTGTTACAGATAGTGGGTTTGAGTTCCGCTCAAGGCCAATAAAAAAAAATATTTTTTTATTTCTTCGCTCTGGTATAAAGGCAAAAAGCGCCGCGTTGATTCCAGCCACTCAACATGCAATGCCTCAATAAGATTGGTTGACGAAAAGTGACGAAAATTGACGAAAAGTGAACGGAGTGTCTTAACACTTGGTTCCCTCTACCTATCCTAGAAATGGTAAACTACGAAAAAATAAAACATTATTTTTTATTTAGGATCATCTTTCGCAACTTTTAATACGTACTCGTAAAATGAAAAATATATAGACTCTTGCCCCCGTCAGGAATTTGATAAATATTATACTACAAAAATTTAAAAAAAAAAAAATTTAAACATATTTTCCAATAAGTAAAAAAGTTGTAAACCAGCATCTATGGAACGTAAGGTATTTTTATAATATATAGCGACCCTGGTACCAAACAATGCAATTCTTTCTTGGCATCCTTTTGACGTAAAAGGGAAACTTGTATGAGAATTTCTACTAACTCGTGAGTATTATGAGACAGTTTACAATGTCAAATATTTCATTTAATAATTATAATATGAGAGCATCATGACTAACTAGGAAAATCAGTGTAGGTACGATTTGGTATGTATTTGGATACTTGTATAACCTAGTTAAGACATTCCGCTCCCCATTTTTAATTCAATTTTTTTTTACCATAACCAAAAAATGAAAATAATAAATTTACATGAGGAAGGTATCGAACTCACATACGTTGCATTTACAATTGAACACTGTGCCGCAATAGTTTCGAATGACAACGATGTGTTCTACTAAAGGAAAAAATTATAACAAAACTAAATCTCTTCTGAATACTGACTTAAGTCAACATCAAAGCAAAATTCTTTTACACAATTTGTTCATATAAAAATAATTTGATAAAAAAGACTTTAATTAAAAGAAATAAAAGGAATATGTATTCAGGAATTAGTACTAAAGATATTAAAGAATAACATAATGATAAAATATTTATATAAAAAATATTTTCTTAAGTATAATCTGTCCGTCGTGGTGCAGTATATGGGTGCCACTGTAACCTGGTTGTGGGTTCAATTCCCAATCCAAAGTTCAATATTTCTGTTTCCTTATTTTATTAAGGCAAAGAGTTTGATTGAATTCCTTTTCACTGCAGCACTCCATATGCAATACTCAGGGATTCAAAGTATCTTAATGGAGAATGGAGAGAGAGATTATTACAACATTGATACTCGGTTCCCAGGTTATTTCTGGCTTCCCTGATATAAATTGCATGAAACTAAAAATAATATTATTTGTTTATAGCTTCGCACGCATCCCATTAGGCAGAGGGAACTAGTGTTAAGTCACTATGTTCCCCACCTTCCGACGCATTCTGGAGGCATTGCCTGCTAACTAAGCGGAACTCAATCGAAAAGAAATAGAAATATATAATTTCTCCGAGTGGGAATCGCACAACCAGCTGCGTTTACCGTCACGCTTTGTGTGCCACGACCGGCCTCAATTATTTATATTAGTTATTTAAGATTTCTATTTAAATGTTTTAAATTATATTCAGGCTGTTGTGGCGAAATGGGACATTCTGCCATTCTGTCAGCACAAAGGTTGTAGGTTCGATCAATACTGGACGAAGTGCCAGTGATATAATATTATTACTTAATAACTTAACTAAATTAATAATAACAAGCTAAATAAAAATATCAACATACCAGCAAATATTAGGTATGATTTTTATGCGGTCTTTTCGGATACTAAACCTCGACTGAATAAGAAATGTTTTACACAATGTTAATTAGTCTCTTAAAGCATTGTAAATTAAATAAGAACTATAGTTGAAAGAAGAACTATATTAATTACGCGTATAGTACTATTTTTTGTGTTAGACTGTCTCTTTCTTGCCACTTCCGCTCAATTTTCAAGACATTGCTTCTAGAGTGGAGGAAGTCAACGTTCCGCCGTATATCATCAATCCAAAAAAGCGAATCCACAATCAGACACAGTTTAAGCAGCTCAGTAATATTATATGATTTTTATAATTAAAACTTTAAAAAAAAAAGCTATTGGTGGCGCAGTGCATGCGATTGTAAGTTCGATTCCTAGTCAAGGAAAATGAAATATTCCCAATTTCTTGACTCTGGTGACCGTCAAAGTCGGACGTTCGTTAAGTCGTTGGCGGCGTTTCACCTCTCAACACGCAATACATCCAGAATTCGGCGGAAAATGGGGAGTGTGACTTTGTGCACTCTGCTGCGTATGAGATACAGCGTAATGTTATAAGAGAATATTGGATATTGTTTTCATCCATGTTCTAAAAAGAATTTACATTAAGGAGACGAATGACATATGCAAAGTTTACTATAAATAAACAATTGTGCATGGTGGTGTTATTTAATATAACTTTTGTCTTCCACCAGGCTTCTTGAATCCCCGATCAGATGAGTATCCACGGTCCCCCGCCAACTACGGCTTAATGGACCAGATAGCAGCTCTTCATTGGATCAAAGAAAACGTTGCTGTTTTTGGTGGAGATCCTACTAATGTTACACTAATGGGCCATGGTACTGGTGCTGCCTGTGTACACTTCCTGCTCACTTCTCTTGCTGTTCCTGAAGGTAAGGAATTTTCTTTATTTTTTCTCTTTTTTTCGTCTGCAACGTTGAGTTACACCACTCAACATAATATTTTTAAAATTAGGGTAGATAACTGACAACGATGTATTTCAACGCTAACTTCTTTCTATCGAGCTTGCTATATTTTTCATTTAGGATTTTTTTCATTTTAGTAACAAAGCAAAGCGTGACGATGACGTAAGTTTCACAATATGCAATTCATCAAAAAATCGGCGGAAAGAGGGGGAGTGGAAATTTTAATGGGACCAGAGTGTCTCGAAACTACTTTCCCAGGTTCCCGACGTCCTACCTCGCTATATGCGAGAAGCTTAAGAAATACATATTTGTTAGGAATGATATTTTGAACCTGGTATTTTCATTTCTTCAATCGGATAAGATAAACTGCATTGAGATTCATTAAACCCTAAAACCAAACTGGATAAAAAGAAAAGTAAAATAACTTCTCAGTCATTTCTTACCCACGTCACAAAACATGAGTCAACCTCACCCTACTTTAACCTAACCGGGTAAACACGTTTTCTAAGCAATTTGTGATATATATATACATACATACATACGTATACCTACGTACGTATGTATGTATTACCTTATATTTCATTTACTTTATCCAATAGTCCGAGAAATACTGTGTCTTCGATGCTTAGTTAGTCAGTCTTACAAGATTTTTTTATTATTAGACCGCTAATGTGGTGGTGGTATACTTTACACTTTCTTTTAACTTCACGCTATATCCTGGATACGGTGAGTTAGGCCGAGAGAAATGAAAGTAATTCATTGCATTGAACAGAAATCAAATCTAAAACCATCGCGTTTACAGTTAAGCGAGTCAGTTTAATCAAGCGACTACTATAATTAAATCAGTTAGGCCAAATTGTTCCAACATATAATATATGGGCTTTACATTAAAATCGATACGGTATTAGTAAGTAGATACACTAATCTTCCCTAAGGGGTTACAGTTTAAGTCTGGCTAAGCCCGCTCTATTTCATCCGTTCGGTTATTATGCAAATGGACCCTCTTAAATAGTCTTAGAGTGTGTGCTTACTTTAATTTGCTTGATCAAGTGGTGAGAAAAAATTATGTGACAAAAATCTTTTTACAAGCTTTTATTGGTCTCGCCGTGTAGTTTGTGTGTTAATGTATGTGTAATCTTGCAAAGTCAACTTGACCTACTCCCCAATGTCCGATTGGTTTAAAATTTGGATTACAATTTTAGTTCTTGTGATAATGAAATTATATACAATCAATATTGTTGTCATCAAAAATGACTGCAGCAAAATAATGGTGAATTACAATTTTTTAACACAATCCACTTAATATGCGTATCAAATGAACGGGTTTGTTTTGTAAAATACGATACATTACAAAAAATTTACAAAGTTTATTTTTAAAATGTTTTCTTAATTAATATTTTAGTTTTTAAATTATATAAAAATATAATAAAATTTGACATCTAAAACGGAAATCATTTTTATCCGTTCTCGTAGGAATTTTGAGAGACCCTCTCAAGCTACAACCCTACCCCCTATAAGCCATTTTATTAGTAAAAACTAACTTTAGGTGCAAGTATGTTAATTTTTTATTTCATCTTAATTTGATATCAAAACGTGAGGCTAGTCGTGGCGCAGGGGCACAGAGTGTGACTGTAAAATCGAATGGTTGTTGGTGATCCCTACTCGAGGAAATGAAATATTTTTTTGTGTGTTGCTTTGGTGTCAAGGCAAAGCGCGGCGTTGAGTTCCCCCGCTCTCGGTAGAACTCGATAGAAAGTAGGAAACGGATTATCTTTATATATATCGGAGTATCTTACACTATGTTCTCTCTGCCTACCCTGTTGTGTGCGGGATACAGCGTGAAAATGATATCAAAAATCCCTAGAAAATTAAGTACTCTAGTCCACTAACCCACAACTAAAAGAAACTAATAGTATAGTACTTTACAAACATCATAGACAACAGGAAAACCGCCAAACAACGTATCATATCAAGTATTTAGGGCGGATTGTGTTATTTATAGCAACTTGAATAAGCTAATATCGTGAAGTCAGTTTACATAGGACTGTTGGTAGAACATAAAAGTGGAGTGGAAGTAAAGCGGTGTCAGCTAAGCGTTGGTGGATATTAGGCGAAATCTTTGTTGACTATGGCTTTCAAGTATTAGTCAAATGAAATCTGTTAATAATTTTATGTTCTTGATCAGTTTGGATAGGTTTTAAGGTTTTGTCTTCAATTTTATATTTTTAAGACTGATGTGGCGTAGTTGGATGGTGGGCTATAGGCGAGACAATTGTGGGTTTGATTCCTTCTAAGATAATAAATTATTTTTAGGTTTGGTAGAGCATGGCGTTGATTTTGATCACTTAACACGCAATATCTTAAAAAATAAGAGAAAAATAGGGAACGGAGCGTCTTTTCCACACTGAGGTCTCTCTGTTTACTCTATCATATAGAAAAAGTCAATGGCTGTTTTTTTTCTCATATCAATATTTACTTAAAATTAATATAAACCGTTTTAGTTCTCGGATTTTGATAAGGCAAGACTAAAAATTTTCCTTATGAAAGCACTACTATATAATTTCGTCGTATCCCACCACTCAATACGCAATGCTTTGAAAACCTGAGACGGAGTGTCTTTTCTATATTACATATTACTTTACTTACACTACTATGCAGCGAGAATTATTTCTCGCTGCATAGTTTATACAGAAACAACAAAATCAGCGAATAAAAAAGCTATAAGAGATTTTTCAACGTTTTAAATTTAAGTTAAACCGACTATTGCAAGTTTCCATATTCATGTTGAAAAAGGAAGGCGTAAGGCACGTCATTGTTAGTCTGTTATTTTAACAGGCACCGCCGATGTTGCTATAAATTTCAACACAATAACTGGTGACCGTCGTAAAATAAGAAATGGTTATGTGGGTCTTAGTTCTGATGAAATGGCGTTAAAGAATCGTTATTGTTTTTTATTAGTTTATAAAATTAGTTTTGTTTTGTTTTGATTTCAATTTAATTTAGCATCACTTTGTAAATGTGATGTTTTGTGGATTAAATTAAATTCCTCGGGAGTGGTTTTATTTACATTATTTAAAAATTTTCTGCTTTAATAGACAAAACAAAGCATTGTGTCCCACTAATCAACAAGCAATGTCTAAAACATAGGGCTAGAACATATATGGAGTATAGTAAAATTCCCCTTAGAATTTGATTTATTCCAACAATTTCTCTATTTCCTTATCACAGAAGTGAGAAAACTTGACATTACTACCAAAAAATATCGTTAAATATTCTACAATTGTAACATAGCATATTTCTGAACTCAAGCAATTCTAGGACTGCAGTAAGCACTACAGATTAAATACTTTGAATACACAAGAAACTGAAAATACAACAGGAGTATTGTACAATGTACTAGAAAACACTCTTTCATGTTAGAAATGCTACCTAATCTTTGTGTTATTTGGATTTTTGTAATACTTGATTTTTTATTTTCAAGACTTCTTTTATTGATTTTAACAATAGAGTAGCACTTCTTTTTCATTAATTTTAACAATTGAATTTTATATATTCTATAGTTACTGGGTAATTAAATTGATTTGAATTACTGAGGATTCACAATATACTTCGGGAAAGTCACAGTTTTGACTACAACGCGACGCGTAGTTTCTGCTACCTAGAGTCTATCTATTCATTAATTATTGCAATATGTACCGTAAATATACAGTTTGTTTTATTTTCTACGTTTTATTCCACATATAGCAGTAGTAAGTAGAGGAAACCTAGTGTTAAGACACTTCGTTATCATTTTGCGCCCAATATTCACTTTGCTTATGGAGTGGCAGAACCTTACGCGGTGTCTTGTTATGAGGGCAAGGAAATGGAAAAATTTTATTCCCTTAGAAAGTTAATCGAATATTTAACCGTCGCATTATGAATCAAGCTTGCGGCTGTGTCACAATTGCAAAAAAAATAGAAGATTTATTTTTATTTACACAAACACGATCCGGCTACACAAACACGCGCGGCTTCGCCCGCTTGAACTATATTAATATTTATTTTAGTTATTTTTGAACTTATTTTCAATTTTTAATAAACCGAAAGGAAATAGAAACCTAAATAATTAAAACAAACCAACAAATAATAATAAGTAGACATAACTAAGCTAAATAAAATCAAAAATATATTTAAATTCAGGTTTTTGTTTTTATGCATAAAACTAAAATGAAAAAAAAAACAAAAGTAAAGATTTAATTGATTAAAGAATGACTTGGTCTTAGACTTGAAGATCTTGATGATGATTTTCCGATACGTAAACACGTGACGTAAAAGTCCATGCGGGAAACGGGGATACTCCAAGTTGATTCCGCAAACTTGCAACGATTACTGTGATTTATATATAGTCATTCCAAAAGCTAGACGCACGGAATATTGAAGTCATTGACATACGCAAACAAGACATCTTTGTATTTTCCCTTGATGTTCTTGGCTTCGATGACGTTATTCATATTTTTTTCACAGC
>DVQM01002162.1:0-10554 GCA_018231645.1 Heliconius ricini | reverse complement strand
GAGGATTCCCCGGAGGGCATGTATGAAGAGGTTGATGACAGTGGACGAGGCGAAAAAGGTATGTAAAGATCGTAGCGTTTGGCGATCCGTTCTCTCTGACTAACCCGCTAGGGATAAAGCGTGAAGCTAAGTATAAGTAAGTATAATATACTCGTATTTCAACTTACCTATTGTATGTTATTCAATATCTTTTAAGGATAATGAAAATGCCCTCGATTTTGTAAATGTTGTCATCTTAAGAATCAGATTTCAAAAGTAATTTGACTTCTAATTATTTCAGACATTGGAATTCTGTAAGGAAAAATTTAGAGTTGACCTAATTACTGCTCCCGTATTGTGAAATAATGAGTTACAGGAGCAATCCACAAGGTGTAAGCTGAGCTTTGCCTTTGTGTAGTGAATGCCAAAAGTAGAGCCAGAAAATAAAACGTATTATAAGTTATCAACAACAACAATAATCATAAAAACATATATCAATTCTTGCAAGTCTAATAACTTATACACTCGTAATGCTCACTCTCGTCTATTGCGTTGATTGTATTAACAATGATTTATTCCATTACATCATCAAGAATAGCTTTATGATTACATTTTTTTTTATGTGTGTGACCACGCAGTTTACATTTTTCTATTCTTGTACAGTGATCGCGTCAATTTTTTCTACAACTTATAATAAATCGAATAAAAATAAAATATAAAGATGCAAGCTCGTGACGTTGCTATCAGTACAAATAGGTGTAGTTATGTCAAGTTAGGGACACGCTACGCCTCAAACCTCTAGCCAAAAAGCAGTATTAACTGGCTAGCAAAGCAAGTCAGTTGACGCCTCGAGGACTTATTTGATTATAAAAACAAACTTTATTTGAATTTTGAATAGTATATTTATAGCACCTTTAATTATTTAAAACAAATAAACTCGAATAAAATTCTAGTCATGTTCGTAGAAAATCGTTTATTTTCTTTTCCATTATATTGCTGCTGCTCCATTTCATGTATAGATGAATGCATTCGACATTCTATTCATCCGCAAATAACTGGTTATAAACTACGTCGTTTTGTTCACTTTATTGAGCAAATCTCTTGAAAAAATCCACTTTATTTTTATAATGTACTCGTAATTTTGCTATTTCGTTACTTGCATTTAATGTTTCGTCAAATAAAATATTAACTGTATTACCTAAACATTCCCATTCAAATTCATGAATTTTCTCTTTTAGGATTTTTTCTTTTATTTTTTTTATTTGTATTGGAAGTTTTTACTTCGTAAAAAAATTCATAACTGTTGGTCTACTGGAAGTGAATTAGGTTTTAATTACGAGGCGAATTTCATTGAAAATGCAGAAAAAATAATGCACAAATGCTCGTATTTTTTATGTAATTTCACAGTTTGTGAAGACAAAGGGATATTTTAGTTGATTTTATACAAAACGAGCTCATATGGCTTCAAACTTAAATTTTTAAGTTTTATAAGTTGTACTTTCCTTTAACCTACAATCTACAAATTGTAGTTAATTTCATACAAAATGAGTGTATCGGGCCGCAGATTTAGGTTTGTCAATTTTTATAAGATATGATTCCCATTGACCAACAATCCTGAAATTGGTGATAAAGCCTTATTGGGCGAGCCCGACTCACACTTAACCAATTTTCATACCTTAAAATTCTATAAAAACAATTAAAGCCAATTGTGTTCTACAGGCAAGATTAAGGTCAAGCAAAATGGGAAGGAAGAAAGAAAATTATAAAACTTAATTAAATACTCTAAGTAATAGAAAAAACTAATAAGATTCTCGACGTTCCGCACTCCCTAGACATTGGATACACTTACAATTACATCCAATTCCAGAGATTTTATTTTATATAAAAATATATATTTTTTATTATATAACTTATCTACAAGATGCTTTCAAGTATAATATTGCGTAATAAAACCAGCAGAACCAAATGACAATACTAAAAATGTAACAAAATCGCAGATTTTGATTCCGTCTTCAAGAAAGAAAACGTATTTTTTCCAAGCCCTAATAATCATATCTATAAAAATCAAAGACCTATTTCAGTGTTCATTACGATTGTACCGTACCGGAGGTTATCCCTATAAAGGCTGCAATGTTATTTAAAAGCCATACCACGAGCCATAATATGTAATGGCGTCTATTATCGTTTCAACCTGTCTTTCCTGATTATGTTTTTATTTCTTTGATAACGGTGGCATAGTGGTGATGTTTTGGTGGATATGTCAAATACAATACTATACTATGCTTAAAGCGTTTTCTGAGATTGATTGAGGATAAATGAAAAATAGTTTTAATTCGTTTTAATGAGCGCCAGATTATATTTCTTTAGTTTGATCTTGTATTCAAGATATTGCAGAGTATACAGATTGCCACATTAAGGCACTTCTTTATCCCACTTTTCGCCTATTTCTTGAGGAGTTGCAGTAAAACTCGACGCTGTTCTTTGTTTCTTTATAAGAGTGAGAATACGCGAATATTCAAGTTCATTACCCCAAGTGGGAATCAAATACAAAACCGTCGTGTTTACAATGTACGCCACCACCGCTTCAACATAAATAATCATTAATGATATAAAGTTGAGTTATACGTTTGAAAAGTAATGAGCAACCCACAACAATATCAAGTGCTGTTCCTCTATAATATTTATATAAACTAAAAATTTAAATTTAAAAAACTATTGACTATATTTTTCACGTAGAGACTATATTTTTAAGCCGATTTTTATAACGACATAGTTATTAAAATCGGCCTTAAATAGAAACTCTGTATTGGTTATCTGAAAATAGGCAAACTGTCAATACTACATATGGTGTAATAATGCAAATTCCAATTTGCATTTACAATTGTAAACATTCTCGTGGTGTAGTGCAATTTTGATGTGTATAACTTATTGTATTAATTTTTATTTTATATTCTATTTATATTGTATTGTTAGCGAACTCGTGTAAAAGAGGGTAGATTTAGGTGAAATAATTATAAAAGCAGTGGAATTGTATCAATCGGGGGGCAGTTGCGTGTAAGTTACGGCCCCTATTGGAAGGAAACTAGTGTAAAGTATTGTTAATAGGTGATACATATTACCTATTGCAATTTCATAGTATCTCTTTCAAAATAGTTTAGAATCATACAGGCTTAATGTATCTTTATCGTAATTTTTTAAAAACGTTAACCACTTCTGATTTCTAACAGTATATATTTTTAAAAGGTGGTTGAAAATACAAAGTGTTTTTTTTTAAATATTTGCACGGTTACGGGTCACCTGGTGGTAAGTAACTGCTCGTACAGGTGTGTTGCCGACCTTTAAGATGGATATAGGAAACCCTGCCGCAGGTCATTCCACAGATGAGCGGCGCGTGGAAGGAAGTTGGTGCGGATGATACTTAACCTTGTGATGTACTGAGCGGTTAGAACATTCGGCAGCAGGTACAGTTCAAACGGTTCTCCAGAATGATAAATGCGGTAGAGAACGCACAGCGAGGATACATCTCTACACAAAACCAATGTGTCAAGCTCTGTACAGATTATTGAGTCCCGTCAACTTGTAAACTTGAGTTTTCAACAATTCGAACAGCTCTACGTTGTATGCGATCAAATAGGTGAAGCTGATACTGAGGTGCATCAGCCTAGAGATGAGAACAGTACTCCATATGAGGCAGAACCTGGGCCCTATATAGGGTCAATCGGTGTTGTACTGTCTCGCTCTGTTGATGGCCCCCAGTTTCTTGGAGGCGAACTCGGCCTTAATTTCCAGATAATAGAGATACTGGCAGCCACTCGAAACGCTAAGTCGTAAGCCCAATGTGCAGATACTGGACGCTGCTATAAGGAGAGTGTTTTGGAAGACTGCTGATATGGCAAAAGGGAATTTTTTTGTGGTTAACGCGCAAACTTGTCTCTTCTTGAATTGAACCAAGGTCCTTACACCCCATAAGGAAACATTCCCGAAGGATGCCTCAACTGAAAATATAAGTTTATTTCGGCACTGGTCGACGTTTTCGCTTGTCATCATCTGCATAGCAACGAATGTTGGAATCTTTTAACATGTCGTTAATATGCAGAAGAAACAGCATAGTTTACAGCACGCTGCTTTTGGGAACGCCAGCGTTCACCAGTATGTGTTCGAAGCAAAAACTGTCGACAGCGACGCTCAGTGAGAAAATTGGCGATCCACTTGCAAACCCTCTCAAGAAGCCCATAGAATGGAAGCTTAGCAAGGAGCGCCCCATGCCATACTCGATCAAAATCCTTCGCCATGTCCAAATTAACTGCCGGGCCCTCTCCCTTGCTTTCAATAGCCACAGCCCAGCAGTGGGTTGGCTAAACCAGAAGATTACCACATGGTGGAAGTCATACTGACGGCCATCTTGTCTACCTTCTGTGCTTCCAGACGAGAGTGTCAGCTTTAGAAAATAATTATAATTGTAATTAGAAAATTCTCGCACAACGCACCTCATAAATTCTTGAAAGTGTAAATTTGTGTGTGTAAGTATTTCCTGTTCTAAGCATATCAGACACGGACAGAAATAAACTAGACAACCCGTAGTTTACTTCGACGGTGGTGGTGTTTATGTCCTATATGTAAAGTTTATTTCCTAGGGTGGAAGAGAGGGAAAGGAGGAAAAGACGTGACTTTGCTCTCTGGATTAATCTCGATCCTTCATTTGTGGAACCACATTAAGGAGTTGTTCCAGTGAGGGTGGTGTTGTTTGCGTACATAGCCATTCATGGTACGACGTATTTCATTGATGAAAAACGCGTAATAAAATAGGGAAAAGGGTGGAGCCCTGGGGGATACCCACGCGAATGTGACGAGGGAGGAGACAGTACTTTTTACTAAGAGACTTAGAAATATAAAAAATATTCATAGATATATTATAAGTAACATAATGTAAGCAAATATTATACGACGAAGAAATAGACAGTTTTTCCTAAGGGAATCGTATCCAAAGTTCTATACTCACTAAACTATGCGTGCTATGTAAGTAATTGAAATTATTCATACCTGTCTATCTCTCACGTCCCTAATGTAATATAAATATATATTGCTTGCTGCCGCTACTTAGATTTATAAATATATTAAATGACACCATTATTATGGCCCACAGTAATAATATAAGTCCATTTATTGATTGCTTGAGTGCTTATTGATTTTGTATACCTATCAGAAAATGATACCTAATGACAACGACGTAGTGAAGTACTCCCTTTAAAAGATACAGATATTACACCAATCACTAAAAATATTTTTAAAATATAGTTCTCAGCATATTACTTTAACTTCACGCTATATCCTGCACATAGGCAAGGCAGAGTGAACCTGAGAATGTAGTGTTCCAAATCTTCCGTTCCCAACTTTACACCAAATCCTTGAAGAATTCAGTGTTAAGTGGCGAAGCTCAACGCCGTACGAAATAATAGGAAATGAAATTATTAAAAAAATATACGCTTAATACTAATTACTAAGTTTACATAAGTAATTAATTTTAATTATTTACTTGTTTAACCAAAAAGCAAAGGAATCTCACCACTGATTTCAACATTCCGCCCGAGTTCGAGACATTTAGACAAAAGAGACCTATGACGGCAATACACATTAGGTAAATGAATGATGAGAATTTGATAATTATCCTATTATTGATTCTTTAAGGAAAAAATCGAGTATACTCAGTTTTGTCTATAACAATACATGTGGCAAAACCGTAAGAACGCAACTGCTTAATTATATATATCATATTATTAACAGTCGAAAAATAACGTAATCCGAAGTACTAAGTTTGTAATTAAGAAGTACTAAGTTTGTAACTAAGTTTGTAATTAAGAACTGCAGATTAAAAATGAAATTTGAGTTACATTGCAATTGTAATTTAACTCAAATTTCATTTCTACTTATACAACTTCAGAGTCTCGGTTCTACCCCATTTTATCGTTCATGTATTGAAATATAACATACTTGTATAAATAATATTGTAACAATGGCAATCTCTAAAAGAATGTGATTGTTTTTTACTCTATTATAAAGTTTTTTATACTTTCATGGATTCACAGTCACTTCATTCATTTAGTTGATTATAATAACATTGCGTAAATTGGTGAAATGGTGAAAGCCATCGCCGCACTTTGTCTATCTAGACAGAGTATGCTTTATATAATTAATATAAAGGTTCAATCGTATGAAGCCATAATATGTCAACTGTATCAAGAGAGTACTTTTAAGATGATTTTTTTATTCCCTCATATATCAAGGTAGGGAGAAGAAATCTATTGTTAATACAATTAGTTTTCCACTCTCCGCTTAATTTTCGAGATCTTGCATTTTGAGTGGTGGAAATCAACGCTACGCTTCGTCTTCTTACCAAAGCGAGGAAATGAAAATAATTCATCCCCTCGAGTAGAATTCGACCTCAGAACCGCCGTCGCATTTACAGCCAGACCGCTTCGAGATGCAAGTATACTCCATACAAGTAAAATATAAAGTGTTTTCGTTTTGTATTTTTAAACGCAAATACTATAAAAGATTATGACAGTCTCTGGTATATAAGAATTTATTAAGAAAATAAAAACTACGGATATTCGTAATCAACACTTGTAGTTATATTAAAGTTTATTAATTTAAAAGGAAAATTTATGTTCTTACCAGATGTTAAAGTATTTCTTATAAAAAACATTTTTATCCTAAAGTTTGTTTTATGACTTTTCGCAAACGTAAGGGTGTGCGTACAAAGTCAATATATAATATAATATAATATAATTTTACAATTCACCTCTGTTAAGTGCAAAACAAAGTTATTATTTTCACTTTATATCGAAAAGCGTCTTTATAAAAAACAAAAATGGCAGAGTAAAGCTTAAGTTTACCGGAGACCGTCGTGGCGCAATAGCACAGCGTCTGGCTGTAGAAACAAATATTGTGACCTCGAGTTGTACTCGAACGAATAAATTATTTCCATTTCCTCGCTCTGGTTTCTCTCTCCTATTCTATATGGGGATACTGTGTAAAAATTAAAAAAAAACCATTTGAAACAACAAATTAATAAACAGTAGTAAATCAACTCGAAATCCTAGCCACCGATGGCCCTTGTCCTACTTATATATAATATTTGAATGTATATATAATACGATTTCATAAAAAGAATCAATGTGATGTAAAAAAAATACAAGACGTTCTAAAACTTGTGTGAACGTACCTGAACTGTTATTTGTATAACGCCATCCGTCCGGCAATGACTATTAATCTTAATAACACGAGTACGATGATGATCTTGCTCTTTGCTTCTCTTTATACTACTCAAAAACATTATAAATATTTTTATGTTTATGTGTAAGTAAAATATTAATAGAATTTTACGACGAAGCAAGAAAATTTAATCATAGTAATTTAATTAAATCCGGATGAGATTTACAACCTGCGTGTACAGTCAGTGACATGTCCCATTTGTCTGACTGACTGTCTCTCTATCAATAAGAAACTCAGTTAGTATACACCTAAAGAAGAAGAAGAAGAAGAAGTCGCGTTTACATTTGCGCGCTTGTGCTGCTGCGCCACGACTGACCTCAAAAAGCTTAAGTTTAAAGATCTGCATGAATAACTATTCTCGCATATAATATCGCGAAAAACTTCACTAAGTTAATCTGAGCTATAAAGCGCCAACATTTTATGATAACTTATATAAACAAAACAAGTCTTGAACGTTCCTTGCAGTTGTAGACAAAAACTATCCAACCTTTAGATAGGATCTTTATATTCGTATTCCGAGATTTACGTCTATTCCGTGAGTTCTGGGTTCGTTCAAGAGTGAATGTTCAGATAAGAATATTTTATTATACATAACGCCCTCTCTTCGAAATGTTACGTGCCGATACAAAAAATCGAATAAGATTGTGTTATATAAAGATGTACAATTTTTTTGAATTACTATATGATATATTGGTTGAAAATCTATCTGGCTTTAATGTACGTTTAGAGAAATAAATATTTGTGAAGATTTCAATATGAATATACACAGCTGAACCAATTTTTATGGAACTTTACACAGAAAGATAGAGAGGAGTTTTAAGCAATATAAAGATTTTTTTCATCTTTCAGCCGCATCTGTCGTTCATGCATACCTACCGTCTATACCTATGCAGCTGTGAAATAATATAATATTTTCTATTAAATAAAATTTTCCGACAAAAAAAATATGAATTTTCAAAACGTTCATATTTTCCAAGAACGCATAAATAAATACTCATATATAATACAACCAGACTACTCATATATAGTACAATCGGACGAACCCAAGCACACCAATGGCACATACACGGATTATTTCAACATCTACTAATATATTTCAAAATGTAAATACATCGAGCTACTTGCCAAGTAAGAAGCAGTAGCTTATATTGGGTACTTCGGTAGTATAAATATTATTGCTCTACGTAACACATTGGTTCTTGTCATGAATCGGCTCGACGCTTATTATCACGAAAGAAATACATACACAAAAAACGCAAGGGAACAGGGGCTTAAATGTAAATATTATAAATATACTATATTTGCTCTTTGTTTTATATATAATTTAAATTAATAAATCCTTACAATACTTATATGTTATGACTCACTCATATGATCCATCATTCACGTTTTAACTATGTGTCAGTCAGTCTTATGGACACAGAAATAATATTTTCTGATCTTTTATAAACTATAAATATTTATGTATATACTTAATTATTTAATAACTTAATTTTATGAAAACAAATTAAAGAGAAAGGAGTGTCATACAAATATTTTCTTGGATTAAGCTGAGTGTTAAGTTTGAGTCCTAGTATTGTTTTTTTTGACGGGAAATAAAGGAGTGGAAATCCAATTTACAACTATCGTGTAACAATTTTCGGCGGAAAGTGGGGAGAGAACGTAGTCTTAACACTATATTCCCTCTGCCTACCCTGCACTGCGCGGGATACAGCGTGAAGCTGTGTAACGTATTATAAAAGTTTCGTGTGCTCTAGTCTCTAAAGCATTAAGATTTTTCCCGAAAATTTACGTAGGCGACGTTGAGGTAACCCGTACGGATGTGTGCCTTTTCTTATTCTATAACAAAATTAAACCCACTATCATACATACATTCAATCAATTCTCAACAGCAAAACAATAAGTAATATTAAAACAAACGAACATATATTATTTCAATATACTTTTACCTACAAACGCTATTATACCTACAAACGCTACGGTATCCACACTGAAATACCTAAAATATTTCGAGCGACATATCAATTGATTCGCTCGTGGCTCGCATTCGATTAGAGTTTACTACGCTAGGTATTTTGACGTAATCTATTCTACCCTTTTCAGCGCGTAAGAATTTGGGACCTATTAAGATGGAATTTGTGATAGTTGTGGGACGTGTCCAGTTAAAACGAATGGGCACTGTGGGTGTGCCTAATGTTCAATTAATGACTATATTCATAAAATTGTTTCAAAAATGTATTACATTAAATTTATTTAAAATTTTAAATTTATTTAATTGTTTGTGCAGCAGAAAATTTATTTGATAGCTAATGCAATAAGATTATTTAGAGTACTTAAACATTTATATATTTCAAATTTGTTCATTATTTGGTCTTATTATGTGCTATTTCTCGCAAAATGTGGCGGAAAGGTTCTCTTTGCCTACTCTTCAATGTACAGGATACAGCGTGACACTAAAAAAAATGAAGACGATAGAGATGAGTAATGAAATATTTTATGTTTTCATTTCAATTTGATTAGAGAATAGTGAAAAGAGTGTTTAAGCATTATATTTCTTCTTACAGGAAGAATATATATTCAAAACTGAGTATATAGTCTGTCGTAAATATATTTAAATTGATTTCTTTTAAAAAACTCAAAACAACATTAATTGTATTACATTTTTTTTTTAATTTAATATAGTATAGCATTAGGCTGTAGTGCTAAAGTGGGACAGCATATAACTGTAAACGCGATGGTTGTGGATTCGATACCTTCTCAGTGGAATATATATTTTTTGTTTGGGAACGAAGTATCTTAACATTACATTTGCCTCTCTATTTCGAGAATATGCAAAGAAAAACGTGAAGCTAGCAAAAAATGAAAAAAAAAAGTTTAGTATTCATTTATTTAAATAAAGAAAATATATTAACACGTTTAAACGAAATAGAAAACAGCGTAAATAAAAATGCTTTTATATCGTATTTTCAGCGGGAGAGCATTACATTTACTATTTACGAAAGTATTGGACATTACCGATTCCCTTGTGATTTTAAGCAAGCTCAGCATACTGCAAGTAACTGGGCACTTCGAATTTGTGATTGCGTTTAGGGATTTTTTATTTATCTTGGCTTTACTTTTTAATATATTTAAACGATTCTCGGTTCGGTAGATTTTTGTATTTGTTGTGCATTTAAATGATTATACAATAATGTTTAAAGTCGTTTAGAGTTAAAACTAAATTTGTTTCTTAAAAATATAATTAAAATTTAATTAGCTTCACGCTATATCCCGCACACAGCAGGGTAGCCAGAGGGAACCTAG
>DVQM01002161.1:0-10555 GCA_018231645.1 Heliconius ricini | reverse complement strand
CGAAGAAATGGAAATATACATTTAAGTAAATATTTCATCTCCTCGAGTGGGGATGTCTTTAACACTAGGTTCCCTCTGCCTACCCTGCCGCATACGGGATACAGCGTGAAGCTGGATTTTTTTTTATAAGTTTGTAAACAAAGAATTAAGTCAAAAAATTATAAGGAGACATGGCTTTACGCAAATATCAAAAAATATAACTAAAAACTACTCACTTTCAAAATAAAAATAAAAAAACACATTATTTATCATTTATCATATTTATATATATAACTACAACTATATAAATATAGTAAAAAAATTGTAATAATTAATGTACAATCCGCAGCTACATGTATTGTTAAACAATATTTCCATGAAGATTTTTGTCTATAATGGAGGTAAATATCTTTAACTTATTGGCTGATATGTTAGCTATCAGTGTATGGATATTTTCTTTAAAATAATAATATTATTAGATCACGCGCGTGGGAAGCAGCTAGTTTGTAATTTTAGTAACACTTACACAGTAGCTTTACTAAAAGTTCTCATAGTACAACACAAGTAACTGTGAACATCCGGCTGTCTTGTGGAAGCAGATCCTCGAGTGGCACTTGACAGACATAATAAAAGTCTACACACTTCTACACCACCATAGCCACCATCCTAGAAAAAAAAAGCTTTTCTGATACATAGCTGCATACAGATTTTAAGTTTATATGAAAGAATTTATTAGTTGCTTTCCTTGTTTATTTCTACAAATTAATCAAGAATAGATAAAGTAAAACAAACAAATGATATTTTTCAGTTTCTGTCTATTAACGACATCTATCTGTGACATTCTGAATAATAAGTTTTCTTATAAAATTAAAAAATATATTATAAAAAATATACACATCAATAGCATTCACAGACATTTTCATTGGTCTATAAAAATAAAAATTAACCTTACCTTCAAACTTATCAAATGTACAACAAAATCTTTTGTATCCACCGTTCTCATTAAAGCATATATAGCTGGCAGATTTCCATAACACATGTTGACTAACACAGTTAAAGATTTGTGACCTATTGTCCGGTGCTGGGGCTCCGTCATGGGTTGTGTGATCCAGTCTGTTAGTTGTTTCATTAAACTTGTTAAGTAGGACTCTTGCCAGCTTATTTTAATTCCATATGAGATGTCCTGAAAATTTAATTTATTTAAGATATAATAAAAAAGTAGTCATACACTTTTTTCTGCATAGCAAGGTTGGCAAAAGGAACCAAGTGTTAAGAAATTTCATTTCTCAGTTTCTAGAACTCAAAACAATACATTATCAACCAGAGGGAATTCAAACAATTCAAATAGTTGTTTCCCCAAATGGGAATTAAACACAAGATCATCGTAAAGTAAGAAGCTGTCCCAATGTGCCACACAAACCTAAAAATTAAATAAAAAGGAGTTTATAGTAAAAATGTTCTTAAAATAATTGAATCAATTGATCATCTTTATGAGATGAAATGATAGATTCTATTTTAAACATATTTATTGGAGGGAATTATTTATACAAATTTTAAATATATAAACAAAGTGACTATTTAATTACTAAAATAACAAATTATAACACACATTGGCGACATGATATTGTGCTCAACTGGTACACTCAAGTGCAAAATACCTTTTCAGCGCCCCCCAGACGAACATCATATAATTGCATATATAAAATATACTCCCAATTTATTATATTTAAATAGTTTTGCAGACCTTTTGGCACCCCTTTGTGTGGAGCGCCTGGGGCGTGATGCCCCCCCCTGACTACGCCACTGCTGAACACCATAATAAAAAGAACAGAACAGAACAGAAATTATGACTCAAAGAAAGAGTCCTCTATATATTATTTAATACTTACAATTTACCTAACATAAAATTATTATATACTCAATTAACTAGGCTTATTTATAAATACTTTATTAAGGACTAAAAAAAATTACCTGCATCACTGAAAGTAGTTTAATTTTTTTATCATTTGATATTGTATCACACAATAAGCGAGCCAGGATTGGCATAAATCTGTAAGAAAATAACTTTACTGGAAATTTATTTTTATATTGTATAAATAGTTTATTCTAAACTTCAAGAAGTAATGTAGTGGCACAGCATCTAACAGTAGATTGATAGTTCTGAGTTTAAGTCCCACTTAGTTGAATAATTTATTTTTATTTCCCCCCTCTATTAACAATATCAAGCGCTGTGTTGAGTCCCGCTACTTAACACACAATGTCTCAAAATTAGAGCGAAATGTAGAGAGCACTTGCCTGAACTCAAGTTTCTTGTGCCCATCCTGCCAAATATAGGGTACAGTGTGAAGTAAAAACAAGACTCACTTATAAGTATGTGTTAAAGCATGTCTAGCACTCTCCTCAACACAGGCTCTAGCAAGAACAGCTACACCGGCCCAGTGAGGGCCTCTTCCATCGCACATAACACGCCACAAGGAACTGAAGAAAGCGCAAACCTCACTGCGACCGGGCGAAAATATGGATAGATCACATGATGATGCGATCAGCTGTGAATTGAAATAAATTTATCATTTATTATAATTATCGAATATTTAGCAGTAGGAAATCTAACAAAAATTAACTAGTAAAAGAACTAATTAGATCTTGTTGGGCAATTCGTACATTCGACACTTACTCCTAAATAACGAGTCATCAAATTAATAGCGGATTCACTGTGTGTAGCTTCAAATTCACGTGCAGCATTCACGAATGCTTTCAAATTAGCAAATTTAGCACCATCAGAAAGATTCATGTTCCAATTGTCCACTCCGTCAACTTCCATCATTGTAATAAAAAATAGAAACTGATAATTGTTGTTATTATATACGTATAATGTTTACAAAACACGTCGCATTTATTGTTTATAAAATAAACATTATAAAAGGAGTCAAAATCGTAAAAACTAAAGCAATTTTCAACTTCAACTGTTTCTGTAAGTTTCTAACATTTTAACGGCATTGGTTGAATCAGAAAACACCATGCCATATATCATTTCATTGGCTGGAAAGTTTTATTTACCAAATATATGCCCATGATTGGTGGAACGTTTATCACACTTAAAATAGAGTGTTACAGATTATAATACACATGTAATTTATAAATGTAAAAAAATTCAAATATATAATAGATTTTAAAGTATAAGAATAAAGTATATCTTATAATTTTACTGCTGATGTTGATAATTTTATAGTTTATAATTTTACGGGTAATTCATATTCATCATCGTTATCAGACTAAATATGAATGTAAATAGAATTTTCATTAATAAAATCGATTATTGAAGAATAATAAATTAGTTAAAACTTTCGCATCCCTAAAACGTCAATGGATTATGGAACATTGCATTGCAAATTGCAATTTATAATTCCTAATTCCTATGCACTTCGTAGTTCATAATGTTTATCTTTGGACTTTGGATATTACAAAATAACATGGAACATCTTTAGTTATTACTTATTTAAATTAAATTGAGGAAATTCAATGGCGCTGCCAGCTGCACAACCCGCTGAGATTCTTCGCGCTTGGCAAAAAGATGATTATTATGAGAAACAGTTTGCTGGGTCATTGGCTAGACTTTTACCGCCACACCATGCATCTAAAGCGGTTCCAGTATCTTCTATTTTATACAAATCGTTTACAACTCTCAAAGACTTGCAAACTCTTGGTGAAGAATATTCAGGGATAGTTCAAGTTGATGAAACCTACCACAAATTACCATCGTTTAGTAGTAGGCTAATTAGCATTCTTTTTTCAGCGTTCGGTGAAAATATTACCCGTAAACTACTTAGTCATGTGCAAAAACAAGTTGAACAAAATCCATCATTAAAACCAGAAGCTCAAAATGTAATTCTTGTTGTTTTGAAAACATTAAACAATATTGTACCTCAAATTGAAAGTGTACATCGAGCACTTTCATATGTTACTGGAGGACCTCTGCAGATTGGTAAAACAGTGACAGATATTAATTATGTACATGTTAGACCTGCAGCAGCTGCATACTATGCACATTTAAGGTTATTAGGAATAGTAACTCTTTTACATGCATTTATTTCATGCGGCCAAACATTTTATCAAGCTAAGAAATATATTGAAGAAATGAAGGAATTTCCAAATGAAGTAGATAGTAGTAAATCATGTGTGGCATGCTTAGAAGAAATAATACAGCCGTGTGTCTTACAATGTGGCCATGTATTTTGTTTGAACTGTTGTTATGGGGTTCTAGAAACTTGTCCCTTGTGTCGGACACCTTTTACCAAAAATACTGTTGTGCCTTTAATGAATTATTGCCCTGAACAAATGTGAAATATAGTGTATAAAAAGAAATTTGATACATAGTTATTATTATATATATTTTTAATCTAATGCTGAAATGTAGTGTACATTCTGAAAGGTAGATTTTATTTACAGCTAAATATACTGTAAATGTCAATGAGTAATAATTAAAGCGAGGGAGAGAAAAATAAAACCAAATATTGTACTGTTATCATTACTTTTATTATTCTCATTACAGCTTCTGTTGAGTGTCAGAACTCAATTCAATAATAAGACAGTAAAATAATATCACAGTTCCAGTTTTTACAAAGCAATCTTTGTAAAAACTGAAACTTTATATTACAACTTAAATCTGTAGTATAATTGCTTAATAATAATTATAAATTATGACTGTTGTTATTGAGAGTGGCTCTAATGTTATATAGGATATTTAAAAACAAGGTAAAGGAATTTTTATAATTTTGGTAGTTTTAAAGTTGGGGTTATTTTTTATTATTAGAATCTATTTGAATGATAATGATGTTAATAATATACACCAATTGCAAAATTCAACAGCAGATAATTCCAATTTTTTCATTGCCTATATATGAATGAATTTTTGAAATACTACTGTATGAAATTACTTATTTTCATTTCTTAACTGAATAAGTTAGTAAAAGATTACCTGGGGCAATATTTATTGATAAATTTGTTTTATGCCTGTCGGAAGGTGAAGGTATGTATGTTACTATAAAAATTTATGTTAAATAAATATTGGAGTTATATTATTTTTAATTTATGTTAATGTTTTAAAATAAAATCACATAAGTAACAATCTATTTCACAATAATCATAGCTAAATTACAAACAGTACATTAATACTTTGCAATTAATATCTTTTTTTATGCATTTTACTTATATCAAAAGCAAATATAAATGCAGAAGAAATAAATACAATAAAATGCAAAAATTATAAATTAATACAAAATGGAAAAAGCTTTTAAACAATCTCATTATCATTTCACAGATGCTTTTTACAACAATTCATTTCAATTGAAGTGAATTCAAATTCCAGATCAAATTAAATTCGTTTTTATTTGTCTTATCTTATATGGTTTGACAACACAGTCATGTATGTATGTATATATCTAGCAAGACTATTCATTCTTACCATAAATTTAGAAAGAAATAACAATTTAAATATCATCAATCTATACATACAGTACAGTAAATAAACACCTAACATTGAACCTTTTTTTACATAAATAAGTAAAGTGAACAAAGACAATAAATATTAAAATTAAATAAAATTCATGTTTTTAAATACAACAAACAATATATAAATTATTACATTGAAAAATAAATTGGCAAATGTTCTATTCAACTCTCAAGAGCTCTACATCAAAAACTAGTGTAGAATTAGGTGGAATGACACCAGGGTGTCCTCTTGAACCGTAAGCAAAGTCAGGTGAACAGGTCAGTCTTGCTCGCTCTCCCACAGACATCTGAAATGAAAAATAGGCAAATGTTTTGCAATTACCAATTAATATTTTTTATTGATTCACTTCTAAAGTGTTATGTACAATGGGAAAATTTGACCTAATTACTAAATTTCCTCTGTTTTTGCCTGTAAAAGGCATAAAGATGACCTTGTTGGCATGGTTTATTTTGTCTCACACTGTATTCCACACACAGCAAGCGAGTGGAATCTACTGAAAAGATACTCTGTTTCCAATTTTCCTCTGAATTCAGGAGTGTTCTTTGCCTTGATATCACAGTGAAGACAACAAAAATTTTAAATGTTTAATTTTCTTGGGGTGGGAATCAACCCCATATCCAGTCACACATTACACCCCTGCACCACAACTGGTTTTATTGTGTAACTAAGTAATTATCATTGATCACTATTATAATGTGATTGGTAATCTTACAACAGTTTAGTCTTAATAATATTTATATATAAGCTGGTATATTTTATATATATATGTCCGCATTATCAAATTGGATTGTACAGCATTGAGTGCAATTTTCATTAAACATGCAATACTTCTAAATATTTAAAAGTTAAATCCAAGTACATTTTGCCGTTTTTGCATACTGTAAGAAAAATCCAAAATATAATAGCTAATGTAACTTTAAATTAACATACTTTAGCCAATCCTTGATCCCAGCCTTTGATGACATCTCCTTTACCAAGTGTAAACTTGAAGGGCTGACCACGATCCCTAGAAGAATCAAACTTTTTTCCATTTTGAAGAGTGCCTGTGTAGTGGACGACCACAGTTTGCCCTGGCTTTGGATACGTCGAGCCTAAAAACAAAACCTGTTTTAATGTAATGAAAACATGGCAAGAAAAATCCTTATGTAAATATCGATCCTTACCATTTCCAGGTGAAATAGTTTCTACATCTACGCCCATCTTCTAATAAACAATGGAAAATTAATAAATAAAAACGTGGATACTCGTAAACCCTATGGAGGCAGCACGACCAAATTTCTGCTGTTTTTTTACCATTGACAGTTGTCAGCGATGATTTGACATAAGATTAAAAAAAACCAAATTCCATACATATTACATACACTCATTGGCAGTTCTCCGTAACGCACAAATTTGAATTTCCTTATGTTTATTAATTATTTTATGAAGATAAATATTATTTAATTAATATATAGATATTTATTTTAATTAAGAAGTAGTCTAGACAAGTTTAATGATTAAGTGTCTACAAAAATAAATTTTGAGAAAAAAAATTACGTGTTGATTTGGTATATCTATATATCAATTTTTTTTCGAACATATTCGTACCTAAGCAATATTATTTTTTTTGCTACTTTTAATTAAATAAGTTTATGCTTTAAAATTTTATTAATAAAACGTGCTTATAATTTAGAGGTGATAAAACTTTTAATATGTTAAAAATAAAAAAAATAGCATTCTCTCGTACCAGATAATTCTTAGTAATTATCTTTGGGTAGCGGAAATATGTAAAAATCTTCCTATACAGATGCTAACAACAAATAAGTTGTAACAAGGGGGTTCAAGTCCCGCTACGTTCCAATTTTTATAAGTTTTGTAGATAAATATTTTTCTTTTCTAAGTGTGAAATAACACTTTGTAAATGTTAAAAATACTTAGTATCTTACCCGTAATTAGGGCTTGGTTATTATTAGACCAAAAGCCATCCGTTTATTCTTAATAATATTCTTAGAAGTCAGTCGAGATGCAGGCGTACAATTGTGTGTGTAACCTATATATGCGACAGGTTGTGGGTTCGACATACATTTCTTCGCTCTGGTGTCGAGGCAAAGTGCGGCGTTGAATCCTGCCTTTCAAGAATTAACACAATGCTCCCTCTGTCTATTTTATCTGTGTGTAATTTGTCCTTTGAGTATATATGTTCTGTGGTCATAATGTCAATTGTCTTATCACTCAAATGCTGTTTGATATTATGATTTTTTGCTTCATAATTAAATGTGTATTGGCCATAAAACACCAATAAACCAAGCATATTTTATCAGATATATAATATTTTATTAAATTATCAAATAAAATGGTTTCTAGTGAAGAAGAAGCCGACGTAAAACCCGGCGAAACAGTCGAATGGGATGTTGACATGGAGATACAATTATTTTATGCAATGGCAAATCATAAGCCGGTTGGAATAAGTAAACATTTCCAAATGGCTTGTATTTGGGAAAAACTATCTAATACTATATCTAAAGAGATATCTACACAGGATATCTGGCGGCATTTAGAAACACTTTACGATATGACAATGTTAGATGATACAGAACCAATACCCTTCCCAAATCAGGAAACACCGTTCAGTTTACCAGAAAATGAATTCGGTGTATTGATGAAACAAAAGTGTAAAGAAGCCATTTTGGCTGATGACAGTGAAGGTGAAAATGTAGTATATCAACTCTATGATGTTTATATTATTAATATTGGTAGAGGACAGTGGATGAGATGACAGATGAGTGTGGAGACCGTAACGTTTGGTACTCTGTTCTTTCCAATTACCCTGCTAGGGATATAGCGTGAAGCTAAAACAATGTATAACATGTAGTATAAGGTTTCTTTTATACAGTTTTTCTATTAGCATCATATTACAACTGCTTGCCTCAATACTTTCATAAATATATTGCATGATTGTAAGTATTTTGCACAATTGGGAATTTAATTTGAGATAATTATAGATGGCCGGAGCCCATCACCTAAAACAGCCACACCTAGAAGTAACTCTAGAGGCACGGCTTCAAAGGATAGTACACCAAAAGGTAATAAATTTAGCTAGTGAATGGTATATTAAAGTATGTAAATAAAAATTATATGATTCATTAAATATAAATTATATTAATAAAAGTTTTAAAATAAAAAAAAATATATTATGTACAATTAATACAGGGCGTAAAGACAGTATAGGTGCACTTGCAACCAAAACAAGAAAAGAAAGTGGAAGTTCACATGCTTCAACTGACACACCAAGTATTAAATCTGAAAAAGAATATGGTAAATATCTATTATTATAATAAAATTTTATGTTATGATTTGAAAAGTACTTAATTTTTTTTTTTAGCAGGGTAGGCAGAGGAGGGTAGGTAGTGCAGCAGGGTAGGGAACCTAGTGTAAGACTACCATATTTTTGAAATACTGCATCTTGAATTATAGGGTGCAATATTGAGTTTTGCCTTGTTACCGGTGCAAGAAAATAAAAAATCAGACAAGAGTAAGGTAACATACAAAAATTGGAGGTCTCAAGCTTTTTCTGAAATTCATACTTTGCTTAGCCATTTATCATCTGATACTTCACTTGAACTAGCAGCTTTGATACAAAATTTTTCAGTTAAAATTACCACAAATGTATAGTTTTCAGATTTTTTCTGAACTAGTACTACCTGCTAAATTTCATGTTTATTATTAGAAAATCATGGGGCTGTAGATATGAGTATATGGTTTGAATTTCAACTTAATATCTTGCTACCAAGCATTCTTGAGATACAGGGTGTTGACAGACAGACGGACAGACGGTCGCATCGGCGGACGGACGCACCATTGAATGGACAGAGGGACGGACAACAGAGTGATCTTATAATGGTTTCTTTTACACTTAAAAAGTAAGGAACCCTAAAAACATTCTATTGAATGAAAATCAATCTCACAACCGTCATGTTTATAGCCCAATACTTTTTGTACATCTAGTGAAAATCTAGTGTTGTTCACAAGCCCCTTACTTTCCATTAAGACACTTTTTCCCCCACTTTCTGCCGAACTCTGGAAGCATCCAGATGATGGGAATGCATATTCAGTGGAGGAATTTAAAGCCTTGCTTTCTCTTTAAATATTAAAATTAAATATTTCAATTTATTTTCCTCAAGTGAAAATCAAACCCACAACAGTGTTTACAGTCACATCAGTACCCTCACAATATTATTTTATTTGTCTCTTAATTTAGATCGAAGAAGAGATTCACGTGACTCCAATGCGTCTGGACCTAGAGATAGTTCTTCGAGTAGAAAATCTGTATCACAAAGGGATAAACCTGCAAAATCTAAAATTAGTTCAGTTGCAGGTTAGTTAATGTTTTTGCTTACATTTTATTTTATTTTTTGAACCCAGGATCAGGAATTTGAGACAATGTGTAAATGGTGGAACTCAACACACTGCTTTGTCATACCAGTCTGGTGTAATCAAAATAATTCATTTCTTCATGATGGGAATGAAACCAACAACTATTGCATTTATTGGTTCATTGTGCCACTATACAATAATATCAAACTAGGATAATAAAGCCTAATGTCAGACTTTGTGATGGTGATGACTGAAGGCTCTTCGCTATCAATACAAATGCCATGTCAACCCATAAGGACGAAAGACACTTGTATATATTAATTGACATGTATAGACTGATATTTTACCAGTTATACATTATCTTTTATCTTCATGCAGTACT
Organism: Heliconius ricini; assembly: GCA_018231645.1. NCBI lineage: Eukaryota > Metazoa > Arthropoda > Insecta > Lepidoptera > Nymphalidae > Heliconius > Heliconius ricini. The sequence continues at coordinate 332 of DVQM01002161.1, read as the reverse complement.
AAAATCAAAATCAAAATACGTCCAGTAGTTTTTGCGTGAAAGTGGAACAAACATCGATCCTTATAAACTTTCACATTTATAGTATTAGTAGGATATTCTTAGGTATTTGAAAAATTAGGCAACCGTCCAGTACTTTTATTTTTTGGTTAATGTGGCAACTTAGCATTTGGTTGCCGTATTTCATTAATCTATGATTGTGTAGAATATAGTGTGAAAAGCTGTAAGCTTTTGTAAAAACATCTAAAACCTTATTAAATATTTTTAAAGTGTTATTCCACACTTAGGAAAGAAAAATACTTATTTGTAAAACGTATAAAAATTTAAATACTAAC
>DVQM01002160.1:0-10555 GCA_018231645.1 Heliconius ricini | reverse complement strand
TAAAATAGTTTTATTCAAAATGTGTAATAATCGTGAAAATCAAAGAACTTATTAACTAATAATATGTATTTAGATTCAAATTTACATTTGTCGCGTACATTATCTATTATATTCTAATTAAATTATTTTATTTAATTTCATTCTTAAACTCGCAATCTCTTTAAAATAGCAGGTTATCTTTGCTCGTCCTGCTACAACGGTAGCTAAAATATATTTAGCGGGTTTTTTTTTATATTAGCGGTTTACTTTAAACAAACATTTTGTTATAAGCACTATTAAAATTTATTTTAATTTTGTTTTTATCTCATTGTAGGTATTTTTTAAATATAACGAACAACTAAAATAATCATATTATTGTATTGTACTTTTAAAATATATCGCATTTAATGGCCTATTTTTTCGTCCTAATAGTAATTAAATGTAGTACTAAGTATACAACATTAATCAAGAATCTTTAAAAAAAAGCGATTTAATTCCGTGACAACGACAAGATTTCCATAGAGAAAATGTTTATCATGTTTGTTAGTAAAAAAAAAAAAGAAATACTGATTTATAAATAGTTTAAGTCCAATATAAATTAAAACTTATAACTGTCATGTTGTATGTTGTGTCCATACAAATATCAAATATATCAAATCAATACAGCTTAAAAATAATTAAATTGCAAACCTTAATGTATCAACTTTTATATATTAGTGTAAGTATTTTGAAAACTTGTTGTTATTTTGGTGTAATTAAAATCAATGTACGAAAGACTAGATGAAAAAATTAAAGACTATGTTAGAATAAATAATAAAATTAAGTACTTAAGTACTTTTACGTAGAACAAATCCACAAATAAATGTACCAGTTGTGAAATATTAGTATTTAAGGTGGTATGTATACTATAGTTTTGTAATACTATAGTATACTATTTTGTATACTATAGTTTTTAGCCTTCTACTTCTGGCTTGTAAAATTTTTTTATACATTACAAAAATTAAAATTATATAAGACTAGCGACGCAAAAGAGGCTTCGCCCGCTTTAACTTATTGTTATATCATAACTAAATTATACAAAATGTTTACATAAATTGTAGCGTATATGTTATTCTGATGTGTAAGCCAGGTATATAAACGAAGAGTACCGTGTAAATTTGTTCAGTAGGTTTTGCGTGAAAGTGGAACCATCCATCACGAACTTATCACGAAGTAAAATTTATTAATTCTATTTAAAAAAAATAAAAAAAAAGAATCATACGGTGGGACTGAACGAAATTTGTAATCGTATAGAAAAAAAAAATTATGTAAAAAAAATGTTTGAACAAATATATAAATAATGCTCAAATTATATAGAAAAAAAAAGATATTTAATTTTTTTCATCGGCTCATGTAAAAAGGTAATAGAAAATCATAATATTTATCACTCTGTAGATTTTCTGTGCATTCGATATCTTAAAGATTTTTGTTTACCTTTTTTATTTTTGTAATAAGGTTTCTTAAAATAATTTAAATTATCTATTATAAAGGAGGAGAGAAATAACTATTTATACAAGTCTAATACAATTTACAATGTGTACGTACGTGACGTACTTACGTACTTGACGTTTATATATATTTTTAGTAACATGTCAAAGCCTAAAAAAAATATTATTTTTAAATTGGACCAATTTTTATTCTATTTATATCTTATTTATCTGATTAACGCTATGTATCATTAAATATGTAATTGCAAAATGTATATTAATTAAGTAGTACTGCAATTTTTTTATTCATAATTAAAAAAATGGAAATTAGATATTTAATATTTTCTGGTTTCGAGGCATTGAGTTCTGACACTCAACACGCAACGCCCCCAAAATTCGGCAGATTTAACACTACGATTCGCCCTACGACATGCGGGATAGAGCGTGAAAATGAAAAAAAAAACTTCTATAAATATTTTTTACAAAAAATAACAATAAATTTTCAACATATATATATATGTATGACCAATTCATAACAATATTAAGTCTACAATTTCTACTCTGGTCAATACGAAATAACTTTATTTAATATTGTATGTATTAATTTAGATGAATATTTGATGTAAATCAGTGTTTATTACGTAACAAGTAAATGTTGATGTTGTTTGTTAAATATACACGTTTTTTTAATAAAATAGATGTAAAAAATACGTAATATTTGTTTTATTTTATTTTTATTTTTTTTACTTAAAATTCGTTAACTACTTTCTGCGTGAAAGTCAGTGCTGAATGTTGATCGGCGGAACTTAACGCCACACTTTTTACAGCACCGTAGGAGGAAATTAATATAATTTTTTCCTTCATTTAATTTTCTGAATAATATTTCAACCAAATTATTGTTTACAATTAGTTGTTCCTCCTCCATCCTTAATACAGAGGAAACCTGCAAACTTAATGTTAAGACAAAACCTACCCATTAAGACACTTCTGTCTGCTACTTTCCGCCGAATTATTGAGGCATTTAATACTGTGGCGGTAATTAATGCCTGCCTGTACTTTGTTACCAAAACGAAAAAATGGAAATATTAAATATTTCATTTTCCTTAGTGGGAATAGAACCCACAACCTGTCGTGTTTGCAGTCGCACACAATACATACAACAAATAAACAATTGTTTGGCAATTTAAAGGTAGATGTTTTTTTTGATCCATTTAAATAATATTCATCAGAATAAATCTTTTTTTAAACATGTAATAATTGGAGCTCAACATGGTACATTACATTTTCAAATAACAAGTGGAATATGTGAAAATTAAACAAACATTAAATCAAAACAACATATTTTATTTTACAACATTTACTACTTATATACATTCAAATTACTAACAATTTAACTAAACTACCAAAAACAAATGATAAATTCAACTTTTTATTTATTCTTTAGTCGTATTCGCAACTCCATTTCTAAATAAGCTTTCATAGATGGATCATCAACTGATTTCATTATTCTTTCAATTATTTTTGGCCCGGCGTTTTCCATTTTAGAAGCTAAGGCTTCAGCCCATACAATGAACACACAGTTGGCACAGCCAGTTCTGCAACATGCTGTTGGCGGTTCATCAATTGATGCCTGGAAGTTAATAAATGGAGGTAAATAAAATACTGTAAATATTATGGTTATGGGTTGAATCTTCGAATAAATTTTGTAACTTTATTCAGGCTTTGATTAAGCTATATAAAGCAAAGAGCAGCATTAAGTTCTGCTACATAAAGCACAATATATTCCAATTATAGCTGAAAGTTTGAAATGAATTAAGAATTAATACTAAGTTTTCTCTGTCTTCTTTGCTATATGCGAGTAGCTAATAAAGTTTGTGATAAAAATATATATATACCAAAAAGTTCATATTTGAAAAGATTTGTTTGGTTAGGTTCTTGCACTGCTACAAGAATTTTTATCATTAAATTATTTTACATATTTCCTCAAGTGTCATCTATTCTATACTGAAATATTATTTACATTTTGAGTTATCCTTTCAATTTCTTTTTCTTTCTCCTCATCTGTTACAATTGGTTGATTTGTTTGATTGGAACAAAATCGTTTCGAAATACATCTAATTAATAGAGGTCTCACAGATAGTTTAAGTTTCTGGTAAATAAATAAAAAAATATTATTTAAGCTTTCTTAATTACATAATTATTTCTCTGAGAGTTATTAGTTAGTAACTATTACTTACGAACATAATTAAGCATAAATAGCATAATGTAAAGTAATTACATTTAAAGGCTAAAATAAGAATTTTAATAAGATTTTGGAAAACTTAAAATTTTAGCTGTGACTGAAAAAAAAAATTTCACTTTACATAAATTGTTATTGAATTATTACGTAACCATGATTGAATGTTACGCGTATTGTTTTTTGGAAATCATATTGCAGAATATTATTCAGTATTTTTTTTCTGGAAATAGAAAATAAAATGGAAAATTAGATTTTTAGGTTAGTTCTAATGCCAATAATCCAATATACGTCAAAACAAAAATGTATGCCAAAACAACTTGAAACACATTTTATTTCAAATATAGTCTATGTATATAATTTTTTAATCCAAAACTAATGCTTACGATGTATTCTACATAGTATATATTTTTAATTATTTTATAAATCTCTTCTTTATTTATGATAATAATATTCTTATTAATTAATAGACAATGAACGCTACCTAAAAGTTGTTGTCTATGGCACGGACTTGTCTTACCGGAAGCGTTTGGGCCGTCTCACGACTGTCATTTTTGATCCAAAGATTTTTTTACAAATAACTAATTCAGTTTTTATATGACAATCTCTTATTGATATTACGTGTTTATCACGAAGATTCTTTTATTAACTTTTCAAATACCACACTGCTTAATTTAAGGTAAGTGTAATAATTTTTATTTATGTGCATCGATAAGCCTCAGTGGAATGACGAAGCCGATAATATGTTATTGTATAAACTCAATAGGCGTGTAGTGTCATTGCACGACAAACGTTAGATAAAAATATCCGTCTTACATTAAAATTATTGCAGTTGTATTAGAAACATATTAAAACCGATCGAAGGGCGGTTCCAACACGCTATCGGCATCCCAAACTATACGATTATTATCTTATGGTAAAACTGTGATTCATTGCCGAATCGATATTGTTCCGTTGCTTAAATGTAGCTCACTCAATGTATTGTTGTTGGTTTTTATGGCTTCTGCGTGTAATACATCAATGTTTCAGATGTCTTATTAGGATTCTTAAAGTAACACATGATTATATGTAAATTATTCTGTGTAACAAAACCAGCACGGCGTTGAGTTACGCCACTTAACACGCAACGTCTCAAAAATTGTTCAGTGCGTGGGGTACGACTTTATCTTAACACTAGGTTCCCCTTGCCTGCTCTGTATATTCAGGATAGTGTGAAGCTTTAATGAACACTAATATCACAGGTTTAGAACCAAATAAAAGTAATAAAATATTATATAAGTATGTATATCTAAAATGCAAATTAGTTGCACCTTTTTTAAAATGCAACTTTTAGGTTATATCAATAATGATATGCATTGAGACTTTAAATTTCGATTTTTCCTCATGAAGTTACGAAATAATATACTTAATACTGTTAAACATCTATTAACTTGTAAAATTGTTGGTGAATTCTATTTTTTTTTTAAATAAATATCTAGAGATATTTCTAGAAAGTTCATTTTTGATGATAAAAATCAAAAAAATAATTTCAAAATTATAAAATTATTTTTTCCAGTTTTAAATTTTCCACTTTTATAAGGATATGTATAAAAAAAACGATTATGTTAAAACACTCCATTTCCCTCCTACTTTTCAAATTCTAAGATATTGCATATCAGGTGGTGAATCTGAATATCATTTATAGTCCACCAGAATGGAGATGTGAAAATAATTCAAGTGAAATTAATTTCTTCAAGTTATTTCAACCCACATCGCCCACATGTACAATCAGATACTATTCCATGGCCCTCTTGCACAATATATTTTTCAGTATATATTTAAGATGTTCTCTTAATTTTTTTAGCTTCACGCTGTATGTCAATACATTATGCTTATAACTAAGCAAAATTGATCAATATATCTTTGTGCAAATTGCAAAGTTAATTTTATATATTTCCATTATTCAATATTAAATACTGCATTTTGTCCACCAAAGTGTAAAAATTAAAATAATTTGCTCACCCTGTCCATCAGTTCAGCTTACACTCAAATGTGCTGTTATAACAGAACAGTCTCTATGAACTAACTATTTCTATACATTTATATCTATATATACTATTATTAAAACAAGTTTCTAAATAAGTTTTTATACTCAATTTACATTTTATTAAAAAAAATTTTGCTAAATTATATATTTATTTCAACTATTCTATGCTATCTTCTAGTTATAATGTCCGGTGAACCTGAAGTAGCTCGTACTCCTGAAGAGGAAGAGACTGAAGAAGAAGAAATCAAGTCCTCATACAGACCTCCTCCAGAAAAGACAATCGAGGAGATCCTAGCAGCTGATCAGGAAGATGAGTCGTTAAGGAAGTACAAGGAGGCGCTACTGGGTCAGGCACAAGCGGGCCCACTTATAGTTGGTGAGATGTTTATTCAGCTCTCACACACAGCTCTGTTCCTTATACTAAGTTCAAGCAAAAGATTCACTCTGCTTATACTGCTTAAGTAAAAACAATAAAGATAAATGTATGTAATAACACAAATTTTCTGTAAATTCATCATTATTGCGGCCAGTCGGGGCGCAGTGGCACAAGCGTGCGACTGTAATGGTTGGTTGTATGACTGTAATGTACAGGTTGTGAGTTCGATTCCTGTTCAGAGATATGAAATATTTTAATTTCTTCGCTCTGGTAAACGAAGCACGGTTCTGGAATGCGACGGAAAGTGGGGAACGGAATTGGCTTAATGAGAATGGAGTGTCTTAGCTCTTGTTTCCCAGGTTCCCTCTGCCTACCATGCTTTGTGGGAAGCAATGTAATGTTTGAAAAAGTAATTTATTGAATTCTTGATAGCGCTATCTTGCTTATCTAACACCTATGACATTATCGTTTACGTACAAAATACGTACGCGAGCATTTAATTTTTTTTCTGATATACATTTAAAATCAAAATTTCTCTTGAACTCGTCGCAACTTACATAAAAATGTCAGTAGTGTCAGTCATATACATTATATAAACTCATACAGTTCCTGAGTATTACGCGTTGTTTAGCGGAATTTAATGTGATGATATGCTTGCTATTTATAAACCTTTTCCTGATTATAATTTTGAACTTAATATTATTGCACTTTGACATTTTAACTAGTAAAGCAGGGAAAAGAAAAGACCGCAGTGTCAAGACACTCTTGAATATGCAATATTTTGAATTAAGGCGAATAGTGGAAAACGAAGAATGACTGTAAATTTTTTATAGTTTACAGCGGTATCCAGGGGAGGGAATTTGTTCCCTTCTCGTCCAATTCTTATATACATTTATAATTTTCTCATTACATGTATTTCCATACTGTGTAATGTAATGTTAATATTAATGGAAATTAAATGTATTTCATTAAAGTCATTAATTAATAATAATTTATAATATAAATGTCGCTTTTCCTGTTATTATATTTTCTACCGATAAATACACCGATATATACTTGTACCTCTCGCGCTTCCTATTTTATTATTTTACTACGCATAACTTATCTTCTATTATATTGAAAGCTAGTGACTTGCTCGCGGCTTCGCCGGCCTGATCTACATAAATCCAATCAGCTTAACCGTATCCTGTAACCTAGTGTTAAGACGCTTGGTTTGCCAAGTCCCGCCTAATTCTGAAGGCATTACGTAATAATTTACTTTGCTTAATACAATAATATTAGCTCTTATTAATATTTTTTTTACTAAGAACAAATACATACGTTTCTTTTAGCTTTAAAAAAATATATATTATTCTTTTTTAGATCCAAACGATCCGAGGAAGGTGATAGTTAAGAAGTTGGCGCTTTGTGTGACGGACCGGGACGACTTGGAGTTGGACCTCTCGGGAGATCTGACGGACTTAAAGAAACAGGTAACCTTTTATGTATATATGTTTTATATATTGTTAGTGATCTTAGTAAGAGTGGGGTAAGTCAGAAATTTGTGATATTGTGGGTTAATTCACATGGTGTTGTAATAGATATTTTATTTTTATAACAGAATATATGGGTTTGTGGAATATGGAAACAAAAATTTAATAATTTTGAAGTTAGTGCCAAGTAGAACAAACAGACTTAGTAATTCTGCTTGACTTCAACTTGAAAATATAAATGTTTTCCTTGTTTAATAAAATCAAAATATCTTTTACTTTCTTATTCTTTATGTTAAGTAAATTTATTTTTCACTTCTGAGTGTATTGTGTGAAAGTCGGTTTTTTTAATTAAAAATTAATTGTGTAGAGAAGACTTCATAAAAGATAATAAAATTATGAAACATGTCATCTCTGACATGAAATGAATATTTTTTTTTTCCTAAAAGTTATAAAAGGATAAATGTCAAAATTAAAAAAAAAGCTTATTTTGTTTGTTGTTTTCCGCGCGGTATAAAAACTTAGCGTCGTAACCTTGTCGATAATGAGTCACAATTTATACAGACTCGTAGACTCGTCTAATGAGAAAACATATCGGGTTTCCCATTAAACCCTTTTATATAAAGTTCAACAAACTTCATCTAAGCAGATTTTATATTTAATTATATAGATAATGTGTTAAAGTTGTTTTTGTGTTTGTAAAGCGCGGCGTTTAGTTCCGCCACTCAACACGCAATACCTGCATAAATTTGTATGGTAAAGAGTGTGAGTGCTATAGTGAGTGCTATTATCTATACTTTTACATAGATTTAGCCTACCATAAATTATTTATGGAAAATAATATTACTTTTTAGTTTTATGCAGTCTAAGTTTTTGTGGGTTGTTGTAGATATTTAAGAGCATTAGAACGAGAGACTTAGAACGTCTGAAATTTGGCATGTTCTTTGGACAGTGCATATCTTAGTTCAAATTAGAAAGTCTTTCTATATGTGGAAGTTTGTGAACTGGGTGTAATAATAATAGGCACTTTCCGTCTAACCTTTGCGGTATAATGCGTGAAACTTTAAAAATAAAGTTCCTTGTCCTATCAGGAAAATGGAAAGATTAGTCACTAACTAAATGTCTAAGAGACTATCTTTAAAAAGTCCAATACCTATAAGTTATTTATATCCGAAGTGCATTCGGACTATTTTAGACTTACATAAATAACTATTTTGATCTAATTCATAATTATAGTATGATCTTAAATTGTCCAAAGCCATCGTTCCATTGATATCTGGCGCAGGTGTTGGGATATGTAAGTTTATTCTTTGGAACGACGCCAGGATGCGTTTTATCAATCACTACTTCATTTTAATTAGAAACTAGTTACTATTCCACTTTTTGGTGTAACATTACATTATGGCCAATTATTTTATCTTGTGTTGTTCTGATGAAAAGTTTCATCTAAATTCGTTTAGTATTTTACAGTTAAACAAATATCCACAAATGTAGTTGTAATATTTTTTTTAATTTCAATACAATAAGGGAAGGGGGGGGGGGGGGGGGTTGGTTTTTTTTTTTTTTTTTTTAATTTAAAAACAAAAAGGGAAGGGGGGGGGGGGTGCGTTGGTTATTTTCTTTTTTTATTTCACATACAATTATTTATTTATTTTTATAAATAAATAATTGTATGTGAGCGCTGTCTGTACCTTCATGGAATATATGGGGAAAGATATATTATTAGAAGTATTTATCTATGTTTTTTTTTAAATATCTGTTAGTTACTGTGTTTGTGCACATTAATATCAAAACAACTTAACCGATTTAATTGCAATTTAATTACTCGGTGCAGAAATAAAAAATATTACAATATGAAGTTTTTTTTTCACAAATTGTTGTATTGACTAGGCTCAAACTTTACTCTGCAATGTATGAATATTGTTTATAAAATGATCATGATATTAAAATGTGAAGGTAAACTAGATGACTGCACATTTCTTTGGTTTCCAAAGCATTTCTTTGGAGTTCAAGCGGGCGAAGCTGCATGGGGGTCGCTAGTTATATATATAAATCTTTATTTTTTATCGATAGACTAAACAATTATATAATTTCTACTATTATTATTTTTTTTGTTAATTAAATGAACATAGATACATAATATATTCGACGATTTGAGTGATACAAAGAAACGATAATTTGAAATGAAATCACATCAATCGTTAATACTCAATGTATGACGTAAAATCATCTGATCCAGACTTCATATCCTATCATATCATTTATATCCTAGATATTATTTGGCATATTCAAGTACTATAAATTTAGATTTTAAAATATATTGTATTAAGTGAGGCGTTTAGATATTTTCCGACGACCACTGCCTATTGTAATGTGCGGAAATTTGAGAAGATACAATGATTGAGGCCGCATGGCGCAGGGCTCAATACTACGTCATATTTCATTCCCTCGACTGGGAGTCGAACCCACAACCATTGCGTTTACAGGCCCACGCTTGTGCCTACGTCACGACGGTCCTAAGATAATCTCAGTTTCTCACAAGATATTTCTATTTAAAATTATTTATTTGTAATAAACAACTAAGTAGGATTAAATGAATTATTCCCGTACTAGAAATTAAATTATACGAGTGTTTGCGTTGCTTGTGCGATAGATGCCTTGTATTGATTTACATAGACTTGTCCTACGGGATGCTGTTTCCGGTGCCTCATTTAAATGTTATTTATCTTATATTGAAACTAAGCTTCGCCCGCTCTGACTACACGTATGCAAGTGGATCTAAAAAATATTCATACTAATTGTTAATCAACATAAAATTTTGTCTCTTTGTCCGGGCTTAATATACGGAACAGCTGGACCGATTTTAATGAGACTAACACTGAAAGATAGATACAGGAGGTTATAGAAAAATATCTAGGCTTACATTTTATCCCGGAATTTTCTTGGAATCCGTGGGCGCGTAACCGTGGGCGCCTTCCTACATAGATTTGAAATAGCCAAATG
>DVQM01002159.1:0-10556 GCA_018231645.1 Heliconius ricini | reverse complement strand
TATATATATATATATATATTACAGAGCAAAATCATTCGAAAAATGTGCGCGGCATCGAGGCGCCTTCATAAATAGAAGTGCCGCATCGTCTTTATATCGGTTGCAATTTATGAATTATTTTGTCTTTTGGAGGCTGTAATAATAGAGAATAGAATAGTTTGTCGCGAGCTGGAAATGCATAGTAGTCGTGGATTCATATTTCTTACTCGGTAAATTAATTATTGTTCTGGTAAAAGGACCAAGCGCAGAGTTGAGTTCCGCATGCGATGTCTCCAATCGTTCTGTATACGTTGATTTTTTTATACGTTTTCTAAAATAAGTATTTTTCTTTCCTAAATATGGAATGACACTTTAAATATATTAAAATATTTAAAAAATTGTATTCTCTCTTGCCAACTGATAATTATATTTGAGTAGTGGAATTTTGTGAAAATCTCCCTTCAGAAATGCTAACGTATGTCGTTCGTAAGTAAGTTGGTAATAAGCATGTAAGCTTGATGAGAACGTATGGCTAAGTGGTCAGAGCGTTTGGGCGGCAAAAGGTGTGGGTTCAAATATCTACGTTCAAATCTCTACGCTACGATGGGCTATGTTCAACTTTTTATACGTTTTTTTAGAATAACTGGTGACAAAAAATTACAGAATAAATCATTTAGCTAAATTCACTGTTGTTAGTAATTATATTATTAGCTATATACAAACAACGCAATCCAGCAAATTACACTTTAATGAATTATCTGTTACAACAAATTGGCACAGTCTATGTATTTATCAAATTCCAATACTGTATTGACATATTGTGTGACAATGTTGACCAGTTGTTGAACTATTTTAGTTAGGTTAATGATCGTTTAACATTGTCTATTAAAGCTCAATAAACAAGTCAATAAATAGAAATAGATTTTATATATTAGTAGATATTTGTATTTGTTTATTTTACTGTAGATACTCAGAGAAATAAATTAACGTTTTAATGTCATTAGCGTAGAATAATATTATATATATTACACATTCTTAACGTGACTGTTAATATGATTGTTTACAGCTTTTTACGCTTTTTTTCTCCAACAGAGAAGGTACTTGGGGATAAATTTTCAAGACATTGCTTGTTCATTGGATGACGTTCACTCAGCGCTATTTCTACCAGAGAAGAACAGAGGAGTCGGAGTGCGAGGGAGTTACGAATGCAGAGCAAGGGACAGTAAAAAAACCGGGCACGAGTCGGACTCGCTCACCGAGGGTTCCGAAGAAAAATTGGAGGTCTCGAGCTTTTTCTGAAACTCAAGTATAGCTGAGCCCTTTCATCTGATAACTTACTTGAACTATCGGCATTAATATGAAATTTGGCCCCTCTTATAAAGCTTTTATTTTTAGCATTTAACCGTAAATATAAAGATTTTTTTTCCTGAACCAGTAGATTCTAACTGCCAAATTTCATAATTCTAGGTTAACCGGAAGTACCCTATTAATTTTGATTTCCTTTATAGTGTTGAAATATGTGTGTTTCTGTGACAGAAACAGCCATATCTTTATTTAAGTATATATAGATAAACGTTTTTTGGAAAATCAAAGTCAATAATCAAAACGACAGTGGTGAGAGGGCTTGGACGGTTTCCAAGAGGCACAGGTTCAAATACCTTTAACCTTAATAAGAAAATAATATATGTTCAATAAAAAAAAATTATGAATTTAAAAATACTATATAAGAATATACCGTGAGTAGGCGACAAAATTCAACATTTTTACTTAAAAATATTTTCTACAACCAGTGGTAGTATTCGTACCTAAACTATCGAAATAATGCAAGTGGCTCTTTTAATACTTTTTTTTTTATGGAAAAGCGAGGCAATCGAGCGTTCGGGTCACCTGATGGTAATTGATTACCGCCACCCACGACCTCGTCTAACACCAGAGGAGCTGCAGGTGCGTTGCCGGCCTTTAAAGTGGAATGGGCGCCGGAGCCCGGCATTACCTGATGCGAAACACAATGGCATAGAGCCGGTTTCACGCCGGTTTTAAATACCGAGGGTGGTAATGATCCGGTCGACTCTGCCCACGCTTGTTGCCATTGCTGGCGACGTGACTCCACCACACGTACTTTAGTTGCCTCTTACGACACCACCAGTACCAGGATGATCCTATTCTAGGAAGAATCACACGGCAAAAGCCTTGGCTTGGCTTCTTCATACCACTTCTTCTTCTTCACTTCTTTCAACTAGTGTTGGCTTTGGAATCGTTTGAATACAGTTCAGTGGGACGGATATTCGTATAAACCTTACATGAACACCGTGTTTAGCTCTGAGTTGATAAAAACATTTAGCTCTAAGAGATTACACGAGTTTGTACTGGAGATTAATAGTAATTCAATGTCATTTTTTGTTATTTTATCGTAGGTATCATCGTCTTTTTAGTTGAGGATATAATTTCTTTTAATTTACTAGGGTAGTTGTGGCTACTTGTGACTGTACGTGTATAGATAAGCTTGCTACGCCAAGCTTTCACCTCCAAAAAGTTAAAAAATCTATCATGTGTTTTTGTATATAATATAATTCCGCAGTGTATTCCAAGTTTGCCACTACCACAATTTAAAGCACAAGTAAAAAATTAGTAACGAGTACAGCTTAATACACTGTTTAAGAATATTTACAGGATAAATATGTATGGAATTAATGAAAAAAGCTACTGTACAGTTTCTTGCCGGCTCTTCTTAGCGGAACTGCCCTCCGAACCGATTGTAGCTCTTTTGTTTATACGAGTATGTTCATTCGACGATTTAGTGCTTATAATAAATATGCTATTTGAATAAAAAATATTTTGAATTTGAATTTGTAAACGTGACGGTAGTGAGTTCTATGTCTACTCGAGGAAATAAATAATTTTTATTTCTTTGCTCAAGATAAAGAGGAATAGGTTCTTGTTTTAAGACACTCTATTCCACCTATCGCTCAATTTTGAAAACATTACGTGTTGAGGTGAAACTTCACGCCGTGCTTTATCTGGCAAAGGCAGTAAAGGAAAATAGATTTGATATTATCATGCGCCGCGACAGCCTATATATAGCTGACAATAAAATTCAATAAGCCATTTGTTATGTAGTAATTATAGTAATGAAATAAAATATTTTATGTTACAGTTACTTTTTAATTTAAGAAGCGATTCAAATAAAAAAAAGTGAAAAATGAAGCTTTTACCTGCATTCCACATATAGCAAGGTGGGTAGAGGGAATTTATTTTTAAATAGACGAAGTTACGATTAGTAATAAGACGAAGCGACATCAAGTTCCACTAAACACGTTATGTCTCGAAAATGGCACAGAAAATGTGGAAAAGGATGTTTGAATACATGGTTTCTTTTTTACTTTGCTAAATGACGAAAAATCTTGAAATAGCTTTAAACTAAAAAAGTTCATCTATTGAAAATAAAACATATAAAAACTTCCAATGTTCTTAATATTTAAAAGTGAAAAGTGAAGCCAACATTTCTGCTAGTATAGACTCAATAAAGTGAGCTTCATTTATTCTCCACTCGAAATATCGGCCGCCGAAATGGAACGTCCTAATAAATGGCCCTCGGTCGGATCTGTCATGCACGTTTGAGGCAAAAAATCTTTGGAACGTGCCGGGAGTTTTAGAATATTGAAACAAAAAGTTTTCATTTTAAGCAAAATTTAACTTAAAAACAAAATCAGCTTCCCGCTGTATCCCGCACACGACAGGGTAGGCATAGGGAACCTACCTAATGTTAAGACAATCCGCTCCTATTTTCTGCCAAATTCTGGAGGTATTGCGTGTTGAGTAGCGGAACTCTACATCTGTTCAACGCAACGAGCTGTGCCACGACTCCAAAGCGAAAATTTTATTTAGCTTATACTTTATGAGAGAAGTTTAGTCGAGTATGATTAATTGAGCTTGAACTATGGTTGAAGTTGAGGAAGATTAAATTAGTTTTCTAAATGCCATCATGGAGTTGTCTACGTGATGTAATAATAATGATAGTGGTCTACGTGATATACTTATAATATTGGTAGTGGTCTTTTTATATAAAGTGTGCAATTCTTCTGCTACCCAGCACAAGATAAAAAAACGCAGAGTGGAAGGTAGGAATGGTTTCCGAGTGGATTTAGGCCTGCGTCAAGAATCTTCAAATATATTTTAATTAAATATAATACTTGTAGTGTCTATATTCTGATATGATATTCACATATTATTATGATATAATAGTGTCTATATTCTATATTCTGATATATAAAAGACCAGCGCTATTTCTCTTTCCTAATAGTAAATGACTTAACAACAAACTCTTATATATATGTAGTACAAAAACCGAAACAGAAAATCATACAAATCAGAGTAGGCAGAGCGAACCTGGCAACCTAGTGTTAAGACATCGTTTTCATTAAGATACTTCCATTCCACATTTTATACCAAATTCTAAAAGCATTATGTGTTGAGTGGCGGAAGTCAACGCCGTGCTTTGCACACCAGAGCGAAAAAATGAAGATATTAAATATTTCATTTCCTCGAGCGGGAATCGAACCCACAACCTCTCACGTTTACAGTCAGACGCTTTTGCCCTTACATCACGACTGGCCTCAAATAAATTTAATATATTTTTTCTTAACACTCATGTACACGTCATTAGGCGTGGTAAATAATTCAGATGCTGTTACAGCGGCAGCCGAAAAAGCAAAAATTACTGAAAAGCTTAGACCGAAATGCACTTTTACTGGCAACATTAGTCTAATTACCTTACTTTGTGGGATATGAGAGTTTGTTTGGAATATGAGAAAATGTTGCCGTTTCATTTTATTAAATGTTCAATGTTGTACTGTAATGTTCATTTCTTTTCTGTAAATGTGTCGTCGCGTACATTGCTATAAATATGTTTTGTTTTCGTTAATTTTGTAACACATTCCAATAATTCAAAAGAAAAAAAAGTTTTTACCGTTGAACAAATATAAAAAAGTTTAAAAATTTCAAAAAATTAGGTCGTGATCAATTTAAAAAATCTGAAATGATAAATGGATTGATATAATTATATTTATTGTTGGGAGTTTGAAACCTACAAACATAGCGTACCGCAGAATAAAAATTAAAAGAACCTTTTAAGAACATAATAGAAGAAGTTTCATAGATGTATTTTCTTCATAATATTTTATAAATCAAACCCTTCCGCTTGATACCCATATTAGGTGCATTGGTCAAAAATTTAAAATCCACCATTTTGTCGCGGCAGCCATTTTGATTTAGCAATGATATTCATTATACGTATTACACTTATCGTTCGTTCAGTTTAGTCAGACCCTAGAAAATAAGTAAAGTAAAATCTTGTAGAAACACTATATATTTTGTTTTTTACTGCTAACAATTTTTTCCCACTATTCCTGAATTTTTTACTACGTAATAAAAACAGAACATATCTGTGTTTATTACTTTCTAGTTTGCAGCAACTGTGAAAACCCATTGACTGACACAATGTTTTATTTACAGTAAAATATTTCCACTGTAACTAGTTACGTTTAAAAATAACCACTACTGTAAAAGATATTTTGCTAAGTCAGAACTTTAGACTGATTTATTAATCCAGCTCCATTTGGGGAGTTAATTGTTTTCGTATCCCCGCCTAGCAAAAATGCGGCGCTTAACTCCGGTAGAAAGAAACAAGATACATGCTGTATAAATATGAAAATGGACTTTAAGTATATTTATTTGATTTGATAATTTCAACCAAAGAAAACTTAGTATCGAGTTAAAAACGAGACTCCAACCCACGACATTGACATAAACCCTATGGTTCGGCGACATACCGACCTCAATTCTTTTTCTTATTTACAATCCAAGCAACAAATCACTGCAACTGCACAATAGCAACCATCTAAATATTAACTAATAAAATATTTATTCAAAAAATAGACAACATGAAGTCGTCTACCAAATTCATGGTAATAAATTCAGAGTTAAAAGCACTTTCATAGTCCTACGAAATAAAGTACGACAATGGTGAACCAAAGCCGAAAATAAATGTTCACGGTAATCTGTGGAAGTGTGGCTGCGATTTTCTGAAATGATTTGTAGTTAAAACTGAGTTTAGTTGAAAATTACTATAAAGGGTTGGTTTGTAGCTAAAAGTTTTCGGATTATATATATGTTTTATACCAGTGATTCTCAACCACTGTGCCCACTGTGGCACTTTTGTTGTGCCAAATTTTGCAAATATATAATAATGTTAATATTACAAAATTATATTATTTAAAAAGGAAAATATTTTTAATATGAATATATATTTAAATCCGTAAATAAATAAATTAGATTAAGTTTATTAAATTTAGATTAAAATAATTAAAAATAAGATATGACACTAGCATTGTCATTTTTACGACCAAATATAAATGAAATTATCAAAAAACATCAAGCTCATATTTCGCATTAAAAATATTTTTATCATTGGCATGTAATTAGTCGATTAATAAACATTTAGTTATTATTGTAGTATATATTAGTTTATTTGTTCTATATATTAGTATATATTAGTTTTGAAATCGTTAAATCGCAACAAAAAAAAGGTTGAGAATCACTGTTTAAGACTCATACTGCATTCTGTATGTAGCAGGGGTTATAGTGTTAAGACACTCCGTTTCCCAAGCACTTCCATTTGTGAGATGTTACTTGGGGGAATCCAACGCCACGTTTTGTGAATCACGGCAAAATCAACGAGCAAGAAAAGGTAAATGATTCAATCCTGCAAGTGGGAGGCAGGAATCGTCTAGTTTACAGCCAGCCGTGCCACAGAGCCATGACGACGTCGTTAGTAAAGAGTAGCATAATGAGTAGATTTGTATTTGTGCATACATTCTAAAAAACGAAAAGTCAAACCAAGATTTTTTTTTTTGGTTTTAGTGATATATGTATATATTACGGCTAATGCTGGAACATACGAGTAAATCTAAGATTACACGGATATACTTAGTATTATATTTTTATACATTTTTAAAACGTTATTCAACATATAGGAAAGAATATCTGAACATTTTAAAAATATTTAAAAATATTTTGAACATAGTATTCACTCTTGCCAAACGATAATTCTTAGTTAAATTATCTTTGGGTAGAGGAAATCTGTAAAAATCTCCCTACAGAGATACTAACAACATAAATAAGTTGTAACAAGAGTATAAAAATTTAGACGTAGCTTGATGAGAACGTATGGCTTAGTGGTCAGAGCGCCTGGCCGGTTTCCAGGAGGCGCGGGTTCGAGTTTCGCTTTGCAATTTGGGTAAAGTCTGAATAGATATTGAAATAAATTTTATATCGCGATTTACCCATATTCGTCCTAAGTCTACCCAACGCTAGCTGAGTAATGTCAGATTAAGTGAATAACAAAACTTTATTCATGAAAATATAAAACTTTATTATTAAAGGAACATATCCATAAAAAAAATCGCACGTATCACTCTGGTGTCGAGGCAAAGCGCGGCGTTGAGTTCCGCCATTCAACACACAATGCGTCCAGAACTCGGCGGAAAGTGTTGAACGGAGTGTCTTAACAATGCTCCCTCTGCCTACCCTGCTGCGTGAGGGATACATATTCAAGAGTCTATGCTCTTAATATTATATAACAACTTTAAAAGGAAAAACATAATTGTTAAATTTGAAATTCTAATGAAAGTACATATTATTTATTGGAGCAAGATAAACTACGGTAGCATTCAAATTGCAATTTTCCTGCAGCTTTACATGAATACCTCTTTGTATTTAGATTGGCAATTACCTTATTATGTTCTTGATCTCCCAATTTCTGCTTGGATTTCTCCTTCTATGTCTTTTCTCCGTAAGCGACCACTCTGTGATTTAGTCTTCATTAAGTAAATCTTCTTAGATCTCTTATTTCTCTTCGATTAGTCTTTTTTTTTAAATTTTTGATCGATTCCGATTGGGTAGTAAATCCAATCTGTAGAGTGAACCTAGTGTTAAGACACTTCAATCTCCATTTTTCACTGAATTCTAGAGGAATTGCGTGTTGAGTGGTGAAACTCAACGTCAGGTCTCGCGCCTGGACACTAGAACAAAGAAATGAAAATATTAAATATTTCTTTTGATCGATTGGAAATCGAACCCACAAACTGTCACGCTTATACTGACATTCTGTGCCTCTGCGCTATAAATTTCTTTTGGAAGAGAAGTCGAATTCGCTAAACCTACCTTGACATAGAACATAGCTGCACATGGGACTTCTTTTATTCATTCATAAAAGCCCTGGTTTTCATTAACTACGGAGAAACGCAACCAGGCGCCACCGTGCTATGTATTACGTACATGCAAATGACGCAACACCTATAGGTCTACCCAATATTAGCCAGTTAAAGTTGGGTAGACCTATGTGAGTATGGGTAGATCCCGCTTAATTTTATTTTCATAATTATTCAGACATTACCTGACGGGAAAGAAACCCACAACCGACACTTTTGCTGTCGCACACTTGTGCCATGCGCCACGGCGGCCTTGTTAACTGTCATACATGTTTTGAATTAGGATCGACAGTTGTTCAAAAAATAATATTAGAATTTGAAGTAAGAAAGATAGAGTTTGTTTATCGCGTCATATAAATCATACTATATTAGAATATCGTGGAAAATATATTTTAATAAATATATAAAACCTATTCTACAAGAAAACGAGTTAGTTTTTCGAAAGATTCATAGTATTCTAAATGTATGTAACATGTGAAGATTGTTTTTTTTCTTCCTGGTTTTGTCATGAAATATTTATTTTTCACGAAACAGTCATAGCACAGTGGCGCTGCGACTAACGGTAAACGTGACGGTTGTTTGTTCGAATCTCTCTCACACAGTTCTGGTACACTAACTAGCCCTAGAAAGATAAACTTTTTTAAACGAAAAAGTTTAACATACGACTCAGAGTTTTTTAAGTGCATCGATTAAAAAATACAGCAATATATTTGTTTTGCATTTTCATGGAAGTGTGTATAAAATATGTTGTATAAAAGTGCAATAGTTACGATATTAAAACATAAACAAACAAATTTTTAAATGTCTCTGTGAGTGTCTTTTATATTTGATGAGGCTAATCTGGGAAACAGCTGAACCAATTTTTATGGGATTCAATAACCGATAGAGAAGGAATCCCAAATTTGAAAGGCATTTACAACTAAAAAAAATCGTGTAACCTGAACAAAATCCCTAGAGCTTTAAATTACGATTTTCTAATTGTATAGCCATGCTAAAACATCCAACTAGTTTTATTAAATACATAAAAACATTTAAATAATATCAAATAAAAAACAAGCGGATAAAACCGCGCGGAGATATTCTCGTTAGTTAATAAAGAGGAAGTGCTTGTATAAAAAGCCATGCCATTAATAAAATTGTGTATAAAATACGAGTACACAATTAGCCGCTCACAGTTGAGCCGACAGTAGTGAGCCTCCAGAGACCTCCTTGGTTATAAATTCTTTAGGCCTTTCCGTGATTATATATTTTTTTTGCAAAATGTTATATTTTATATTTAAAATATAAGTATTTTATTTTGAGAGGCCAGTCGTGACGCAAGAGCACAAAGTGTGACTGTAAAATCGACTGACTTTTGGTTCGATCCCCACTCAAAAAAATGAAATAATAAAGTATTAAAAATTTAATTTATCTGATGTCGAGACAAACTGCGACGTTGAGTTCCGCCACTCACATTGAAATACCTGTAAAACTCGGCGGAAAGTGGGGAAAGGATTGTCTTAACACTGGGTTCCCTACTGTGTGCGGGATACAGCGTGAAGCTAATAATAAAAATAATGTCAACCTAAGGCTACCTATCCAATCACATTATATGAAAAGAGTAAAAAAGTATATTTAAGGCAAAGGTTTTTTTTTCACTTTTCTCACTTTTCCTTGTGAAGTATCCATTAGTGCACGTTGATTTACGTTTGGAAAATGAAATGAGTAATGGGTGAATGTTGCGTTCACTTTCCGTTGTTTTTTTACACTTTATTATGATTTATTGAAGAAATTAATTTACCCTACTGTTATATCTAGTTATAAGTTTTTTTCTTATTATCTTCTCGCCTTTTCCCGCATAGCGGGTAGGCAAAAGGAACCTAATTGAGAGAATTAAAATACTATTCCCCACTTTTCGCCCTATTTTTGAGATATTGTTTGTAAAGGACGGAAGGCACTCTCCGGCAATGCTTTCAGAACTCGGCGGAAAGTGTTCAACGGAGTGCCTTAACACCAAGTTCCCTCTGCCTACCCTGTAGTGTGCTGGATACGTGCAGCTGATTTGATATGATTCATTTATTCGTGTTCGTATTCGTTGGTAGGTAGGTTGGTTGGTAGGTTGTCGTGATGTTCAACGGCGTAAACGGTGGTAGGTTTAATTTCTACTCGGGGATCAGGGATTTATTTGACTTTTTCACTTCACGCTTTAAGACCTTCGCCGAGGTAATTTATTACAAAAGGGTTATCTTGCTAGTAATGAATGTACTAAGTAATAATAATAATAATAATAATAATAATAATCTTTATTTCCTCAAAGAAAGTAACTACAAA
>DVQM01002158.1:0-10558 GCA_018231645.1 Heliconius ricini | reverse complement strand
TCTGCCTACCCTGCTGTGTGCGGGATATAGCGTGAAGCTAATTTTTTTAATTTATTTATAAAAGGTTAAGGCCGATTGTAAGAAACATCTGACAAATCATCATTACCAAGGCGATACAGAATAACTTAACGAGTTTTAAATACAACATAATATCTACTATATAGATGATAAACATTTATATAATCTAATTAAATATGTGTTTTAATGAGTTTTTTTCTTTATTTATTAAATAATAAATTTTAATGTTGTGGATACAACAAAAGAACAAAATTATTTCAACCATTAATTGAACTTGCACATATCTTCATTGGTCTTTACGCATTAAAACTAACCACTTTACCATAACTAGTAAAATCAGCTTCAACCTGTATCCCGCACAAAGCAGCTATCCTGCTTGTAGAGGGAACATAGTGATAAGACATTCCGTTATGTGGCGGAACTCAACGCCGGAAACAAAAACTAGTAAATTGTATAAATGTGTCTAGATCGTGTCAGAATAAAGCAAACCCGTCCAACACTTAGTGTCAGGTCACGATAACCGTTACCGAGACCAAAGAATTGCAGGCTGTGCCTCGACTCGAAGTGGTACGCTCGAATGGCCTTGTTTATTGAATGCGCTATAAACAACAAAATTATTATATATTTGTTGTTACGACTTCTCGAAATTACTTAAAAGCTGGCAACAATAAATCCCTATAAGTTTACAAATTTTATATACTTTTAAGCAAATAAAAAATATTTTTTCTTGTATTTTTTTGGTTCCGTGCTTTATGAAATGAAATATGACATAATGATTCAGAGAACCTATCAGAAAATGAATTCCGTTCTCTACTTTCCAAACATATAGAGGCACAATACATGGTGATAAGCGAAACTCTACTCTTCATCGCCATAGCTTATATAATTTATGAAATAATAAATGAAAATATTGAAAATCATTAACCATAAAAACTTTTTTGAAAAATATAAAAAAGATTATTTATTCTTTTTATGGTTTTTTTATAAATATGTAAAACTTAATAGAATGGATGCTTAGTTACTTGATATATTTAATTTTCTTAAGTAAAAGTCTATACTAATTAAGTTACGACGATATTATTTAGGTGTAATTAAAGAAACTTTCGTTTAGAGTGGAAAGCTTTAAAAAAGCACTAAGACAGAAACAATAGTAGGTACGGTGCTTTCTAATACAAATAAAGCAATATAATTTCTAGAAAACTAACATTGAATATGTTTAAGTTTACAGATTTATGATATTTACATACATGTAAAAGTTTAAATGTATGTCATTTGTATAGAAAATGTGATGGTTGTGGGTTCGTTTTCCACACATGGGAATGATATATTTAAAACGCGCGTATTTAATTATGTTGATAATCCGATTGCAGTGTCTAAACACTGAAGCTATAAAAAAATTATAAAGTAAAAGAAATAATCTCGCTTTCACAAATTTGTCAATCAAAAATACAAAAAAGGTTTACAATATATAATTATGTTCTTCATATTTCGATATGACCAAACTACATTGCCGAACCTCTTAGATAAGCTCAATGTATGCCACCATTTTCTTTATGGTATAATAAAAACGTTAATCAAACTAATTAAAACTTCCTCCAATACTTGTATGATAATAAAAAATTAAAGCTTGAGTTATTGTATTTTAGTATAGTGTTTTTCTGCTCTTTACACTGAAACTGATAATAACATTATAAAATTTATTAAATAAGTAATTACATGACATTTATTAAGACTATCTAAATGTATGAAATTTTAATATATTAGTCATAATTATGATAAAGTGACAAAAATAATTTGAATGCGTGACAATATGATATTAAACTGAATTCTAAAATCGCTTAAGCAATAATAATGATACATATTATTAAGAAAACTATAATAATAATAATACATATCAAATTATTAATATATAAAATCAACATAGCGTTTAAAAGCGTGGTATCATGCATCATACATTCGAGGGTCTCGTCGCAGAACTGGTGGTACTCGTCGTGGGAGATGCGCGTGCGCGGCGGCGCCCGCGGCGTCTCCACTGCCCGAGCGAGCGTGGACAAAGTGCTTTATTATGTACTTTATTCTGGGTTTGTAGAGATTTAAATGGACTTTTTCGATTAACCTTAGGCCCAAGCTTGGGTATCTTCTAGGATAATTCTTTATCTATCAGTTCTTAATTCTCATAATATCAAACACTCATGTTGATCAAAATACATGTTATTCCAATATCATTAAATATTAATGAACCCATTAATATTAGTTGTAAAATAGTAATTATAATTTAATATTTTTTTATTTTTTTAAAGTAAGTCACAATCACAATTAAAAAATATAGCAAAAGCCAGAGATCACGAAGCCATCCGCTAATCTACCCAAATTTCTTCTTCACCTCAAGCCGTGTTCGCTTCAGCGTGTAAATATATTTATAAAAGGGGTACTTATACAATAGGATTTTGGTACTTATACGATAGGATTTATTGAAAAATGTAACTGAGAAATGACTTACCGGTTCTCTTCCATGGTTTCGGTGGATTTTGCTGTGGGGCAGTATGCCTGGGGAAAGGTTGGGGAGCACAGGTTTCCGGACTAACACAAGTCTCGGTGTCGTCTTCATCTTCATCGTCCTAAGCAAAGAATAAAAGATTTTTAGAATTATATTTAAGCTTGCCAGCTTGTGTAAGTGGTACTATTAAGTAAACGAAATGCTTAAAATACTGAACTTAAAAAAATAAGACTTGTGGTGGAAAGTATTTTGAAATATGAAAATCGATTTCTTGTTTAAAATTATAATTGTTTCTTTTTCCTGAAGTTTCTTATGTTTTTGGCTTCAAAGCGTATTGGCCTTTTTTCATAATATAAAAACAAATAACTGCGCTAATTAGGTAAAAATGTGTAAATATTAAGTTGCTAAGTATTTAAAAGATTTTTTATTATATTTTATTTGGGTCAAAAATTTATGTATACTAATTACTATTATTTATGTAAAATAAGCAATTTATTAAGATTAAATTAAACCATGTCCCATAAAACTGACATTTATCAAATCTTAGGTGATTTAACCAGTTTTGTTTAAGTCGGCGCCTCTCACTTCCGTTTAATTAATGTACCTATCTCTATATCTATAATAAATTTTAAATTTAACGTAAGCATTTAGCAAGTATTAAAGATTAAAATTTTAGAAATGTTCATAATATATAATAGAGAAGGCGAAGAGAATTTAATTTCAAGACACTTTGGTCCTCGCTTTTCGCCCCAATTCTAGACTGGACTGGACTGTATATTGAGTGAGGAAACCCTCCATCGCGCTTTTTTCCAAAGTGGGCTGTCTTCTTAATAAATATAGTGAAATTATTATCTTATATGATAGAATATCGTTAATATTCTGTTTAGCATTAATAACCATAAAAAGTGAAAGCCTTAAAGCAATTGGACCTAGGCCAATTAAAATCAGCTCCTGCAAAGATATGGAGTTCAAAAGGCATTACATTTGGAGCAGAAGCGAACGTTGAGATGTTTACACAGACTGAATCTGTTATTACGACGGAAACTGATGGATTATTCATTCAAGGTGGAAAACTGCGCAGTAGTCAGTTTGAAGTCCGCATATTGAACGTTAATCCATTGAGATTAACATCTCTTGGGTGCTTTTGCTACATTTGAAGTAATAAAAGAAAAATCATATAATTTGATCAACAGATAATTGTTTTTAGTCGATACAACACGATAAAATACTTGAATGCTTGCTTTAAATAAAAATATTGCTTCTATTTTAATTTAAACATATAATAATAATAATCACTTTTTATTGTACGCCCAAAAAACGATACGGAAATACAATTAAAGACAAAATATAAATGTACAAAAGGCGGCCTTATTGCTTAATAACAATCTCTGCCAGACAACCTCAAGGCAGAGGAAATAGCAAATTAAGATAGGGTTAGGGTGAAAATAGTATAAATTTAGGGTTTAAATAAATAAAATGTAATATCTATACATACCACACAATACAGACGTACTGTTGCACTATAATATACACATATAAAAATATAGTATACAAAATTACATATATATATACATACACATATATATAAATATATGTATAAAGATTCAAAGTTATAAAGTTAAAATGATACCAGCTGGTAAGTACAATTATATAGTTTTATATATTTTAGCCTAGTGTTAAGACACTTTGTTCTACACTTCGGGCAAAATTTTCGAGACACTGCGTGTTGAGTGGCTACAATCAACGCCGCGTTTTGTCTCGTTACAAAGGTGAAAAATTTAAAATAATATTTTTTTTTCGAATTGTACATCGTTGTCATCGTAAAAATGTTAAAAGTAATTAAAATAAATAGGACAAGGAATTACTTAAACTAAAAACCTTTTAAAATTTAAATATCGTTATTGTATATTTTTTTAGTGTATTATCAAATATTAATGATATTATCTTGACTGAAAGTCCTATATCACTTATTTACGAAGCCAATAATTCAATAAAGAGCATTTAACGTAAACTGGGTCGACCTGCGTCTGGCGCAGCACCAATATTGATATATGTATCTTGGCACTAATATCTACTAGCTGCATATCCAAGAATTAAACATATAAATGTCTGTATTTCGGTACAAATATGTAGAAACACGGGGGCCAAAAATTATTAATCTAAAGTTAATGTTACCATTTTTAAAGAGGAAAACGAAAAAAAACATCGAAGTTTACTTCAATCAAAGAATACCTAATTAATTGAGACACTTCCCTGTCCTATTTCCGCCGAATTTTGAGGCGTTGCAAGTTGAGTGGCGGAACTTAATCCTGCGTCGTTACCAGCGAGAAAAGGAAAAAAAATATTTAATTTTACCGAGTATGAATCGTACCCACAACCATCGCATTCACATTTCCATTATGACCACTTGAGGCCGGGCCGCACGGCACCTAGCACCATGCTGAAATTTATCATATCCTGTCAATATAATTTAAATGATCTCTTTACCTCTATCAGAAAAAATAAAACAATAAAAAAAAATAACGGCAGAAAGGTACTGACGTTTACAATTAAGTGATTGACAACGTTTACAAACAAATTAAAAAAAATAAACATAGCAAAGGACAACCCTATGTTTCTACGACATCAATACACTAAGCGCGCGCACATTTCGTTTTTTCAAGAGTTTTCGTCCCCTTTCCTTTATATCGTCCGTATGAGCAATCAGCTTTGACGCGATACATTGACATGGTAGTGTGTGGTTTTAAGATCTCAATTTTAATGTTTTGATAAGTAACGAAACAATTTTGTTATCCTATTTGATTTGTTTTTTCATCATTTCTGAACTTGGAAAAGTAGCTTAATACGTAATAATTCATTAAATTTTAAGTAAATTACATTAAAAAAATGGTAAATCTAATGAACTTTATCAATTCCTAATTCCCAAGTTCCAGAAACACATGAGTATACTTAAAAATTGCAGAGGCCCTTAGTTTGTTTTAACTAGAAAATATACTATAATAATTTTGCAGCACACAATAATGCCGCTACTTACACTGTATTAGGTCATTAATTGCATTCAGTTTTGACATTGTCAGGCGTCGTCGTTTCCAATAAAATTACGCGCACAGAATAGGTATCATGACAAGACCATATCAAGAGACTAGTACCGGTTACTTTGTAAAGCTATATAAAATTAGTGAACATATCGCAACGAAGAAGTTGATATACTTTATATATTTTATATTTCTACTCTTTATATATACATTAAGTCATACGTATTAGAAATGAATATAGAAAAGATTACTTTTTATATACATAAAAAAATACATTAACTTTGGTTATTGCTTGTATTCGGAACTTCATGGGGCAGTGGCATAGTTTTGGGTTCCATTCCGTATATTATTTTCATGTCCTTGCTCTGGTAATAAGATAAAATCCGGTGTTGAGTTGTACCACTCAACTCAACTATGTGACGAACACTGGGCGTAAAGTAGAGGAAGTCTTTCAACAGACGTTACAGATACGTAGCATCTGTACACGCCAAATTTAATCTTATACTATATGAAAATACTTTCGCTAAACCTACCTCACAACAAAATTTCTACATCAAAAATTTATAAAACAAATATGTCTTAACTGCATAAAGCTGCACGCTGGCCGTCCAATATGCTTGTTACAACAACATTACCCAATTAAATCCATGAAAGAGTCTGCATTGCCATTATGTCACGTAATCGGAAACCATTGTTTTAATATAAAGTGTTACAGCAATTGCAGTTCGAAATTAGGGAAATTATTTAAAGTACCGAAGTATTTGTAGTGTTTTAAAGTTAAAAAGGTGTTATTATCGAGAAAAACTATGTTTTCGTTAACTTACTCAAAATAAACCTTTTTTTGTTTTAATCAGATTTTTATATATAATTTACTAATGTCTGTACATTAAAAGGCCTCATTGTATCGTGATGAACTATTGAAGAACCGTGACCGTTTTAACGTTATAACGCACCGGAAACTAATAACACTAAGAAGTCTTATAACATATGCAATGGGAAATCCTATTATTGTGTTGTACGTTGAGGGTTTCTCTATATTTATATTATTCCGATATATTAATGTAGAGGACATGCAAAAATAAAAAAGGATTAAAGAAAATATTTATAACTGGTGAAATATCTAGTACAGTGAGTTCACGTATGATTCTGAGCGTTTCTGGTCTGGCGATAAAGATTATGAAATCACCGTGAAGGGTTATCGTTCTCTTTCATGTGAAAGAAAAAGTTTAGGCACTAGGTTTTTTTTGCCTCCTTTTTTGAACCACCACCAAATTACGTTTAAATTTCCAAAACCAATTCAAAATTAAATAGATAGTAAGGTTATTTTGAAATAATAATCAACAGTTATACAAAATCGATCTAAAAATCACATTTCGTATTCGGCGATCGTATATAACAATATAAGTTATTTTAAAGCTGGGTCACGGGGTCACAAAACTAACACAGTAGTGCTACCTGCACTTTGGCAAAAGTTTCACGTGGGACCAATATATAAGGTTTTTAATGCGGTTAGGTTTAAAGCTTATTTGCAGTTTAGTATTGAATGCATTTACAATATTAAACAATTATATTGAGGCCAACACAATGTCGAACTATAAACGAGAAGTTTATAGTTTCATTTCCAGTAGTAGGAATGAATTATTTATTATAATCTTTCTGTTGCTCTGGGAACAAGACAAAGAGCAGCGTTGAGCTCCGTTAGTTGTTACCACGAAATGTTTCGAAAAATCTGGTCTGTTCGGTACCGACAGATAATTTCAGTAAAAAGTTGAGGTTATATCTGCCTATCTGGGTATATGGGTTTGCTACAGCTTGAAGCTAAAAAAAATTGAAACGACAAGAGGTAAATTATGTTAAATTAAATTGAAGTATTTTTTTGATTGAGTAGCAAAACCGATAGTCAGAATCATTTAGAATTAAATTGCTTATACGATACAAAATAAATTGCTAAAGAATTACTTATAGAACAAATTTAGTTTTAAATTAAAATACTAACTGAGCTCTCAAATATTTCTTTATAATTTAAAAGCTAAAAAAAAGTTCTCAGTATCGCGTGAAAGGCTTAGTTGTGTAGTTGAGGTTGATAAAAACAAGCATTTGGGTACAACGGTTAACAACCTATGCACTAAATACCTTACTGCAATGTTCGTCGTACTATAATCATAATTTTCGATTTCATTGTGAAGTATATATTTATTTTTTTACCTCCACGCTGTATCCTAGGGAAGGCGGGACGAACATGGGAACCTAGTGTGAAAAAGAAGTGGAGTCCCTTACAACACTTCCGTTCCCCACTTTCCGCCGAATTCTGCAGACATTACGTATTTAGTGGCGGAAGTCAACGCCGGGCCGCTTTGCCTCGTTACCAAAGCGAGAGGGGTTCGAATCTACAACTTATCACATTTGTAACCGCATACTTATTTCCCAATGCTAAAACTGGCTTCACCATTTTTATTGTTTTAAAAATTTATGTGGCATTGTAATTTTGTTAAACGCCTCCGTTTTTCAATTCATTGAAATAAATATGTATAGACTTAGTCTGATATATAAGAATACGTTGATTAACGACCTCTCTTCTAACTGTAATAAGGCGAAAATAACAATTTTTTAAACAACCATTTTCCCAACCTACAAATACTGCGTCACGTAGCGAACTCCCATTGAAATCAAATTAACAAAGATTTTTTTATAAAGCTGCGCAAAAAATCATACAGTTACTTCTAAAAATGGGATTTCTATACTATTGTATAATCGCATTTGACGACGGAGTGAACAATAAAGAGGACAGTGACCTCCCGAAAAACTGAGAGTAATCGTTTATTGAGTTCAGTTATTCTGCTTAGATAAATTGAATGTGAAGTCAAAGTCGTGTTTTAACAAACAACTGTTTACTCACCACCTAGATGCAGTTTCAAACAAATATAATACCTACGTGATATTGTTAAAATTGAATTACAGTTAGAAAATTTGAATATGTTTTATTTAGGCTTACAAACTCGTGTGCTACATTATAAGTATAAGTTTGTCCACAAACTTCTCGTAAACTAAATGTCATATCAATCTTTTTCAATAACAAATGAACATATTTAATACCAGAAAAAAAGGAAACGAGGTACAGTTTGTAAATTTTAATCACTATAAAGTTATGAAAATACACTACTTTATATGTAATAATATAATTATTATATTAAAAAGATCATCTGTTGAGATTCTTTCTAATTCTTCCCAGCAGAACTGTCTATCTTGCTGGTAGATTTACATTTATTAGATGATTCAAAAGTATTCACAAACGCCTATTTGAAAAAAAAAAACATTCTAACACCATATACAATACTAGGTCGCTGAAGCCTTGTAAAAATGTGTTTGTTCAAGTGTAACACTTTACTTTCTACAGGATGTTCTTATACCGTTACCGTTAAGCATACAATACTTTTAGATCATTGCGTAATGTTTCCAATCATTTAGAACACCTAAGTTTATAAAAATAACATAAAAATACTTTACATATTGTTTTTAAGTGGTAAAGATGTAATAATTTGTTTAAAGCGCAGCCATTGTTGCGTGTAATATGACCATAAAGGTATAACAATAAAGACAATAGCATCAGCATAAAGGCTGCCTTTTTTTCATTTGCGTACAAATTTAAAAAGAATTTTATATTTATGTCATTAGCAGCACCGTTGAGACGATTAACTAAACCGTAATAATCTAATAAGAATATTTTTAGATTATAGTGTTTTTTTTACTTATCTTCTTTTGGCTGTACGCTGTACCTCGCATTTAGCAAAGTAGGTAGAATAACCTGTGAACCTATGTTAAGACACTCCGTTCCCATTAAGATACATTTCCCACTTTCCACAGAATCTGGAGGCATTGCGTGTTAAGTGGCAGAATCCACTGGCGCGTTTTACGTCGTTAATAAAGCGAGGAATTCTCGTGTTTAAAGTCGCACGCACATCCCCTGCAAACAGCCTCAAATTTTACTTAGTTCTCTTTGCTTATTAAATGGAATAAGGAAAATGAGTAAAAATAAACAGTTTAACATTTAATACCAGGTTATAGAGTAAAAGTTATATTTCCTTAATATTTCTAAATAAAAGACTTAATACAGAACAAACAAATGCTTACATCGCGCAATACTGGCAGTTCTGATACGTCATCTACACGAACCAAGGCGGATGCATTTTTTGTTATAGGCTTGAAATTTACTCCGATCGACTTTGACTCGAATGATTTGATAGTGATAAGCTTATAAGCGAAATTAACAAAAATAGGTACAGATATAAATACTATAAGTCAAGTCTGTACTAATTTATACGTTTTCTATCTTTATAACTTAAAGTTTTATTAATTATGAAAATATTTTTTTATATAAAACGTTCGTATATTCCATATATAATTATTTTCCCATTCAATAGCACACCAGTACCAGTTTGCGAACTAGTTTCTTTAAAAATATTGAATGAAAAAAAAAATCCTACAATATTTTCTTTTTAACAAAATAAACTAGAATGTTTTTATATAACAGTTCTAAAAGGCCTTCTACTGGCGGCGACCTACAGCTCGGGGCGAAACAGAAATAAAAAGTGGAGTAATTTTTATTTGATTGATCGATGTAGGCGGTTTGCAGTGAGCGCGTACAAATTCGAAACGATTTTGGAGGTTCGTTTCTTTCATACTCCTCTTTAGAAATTATACAATATATAAATAAGTAGTCGTCCGGCCACAATGGTCGTCGTGCTGATTTTTTGTGCTTTTTTCTCATATTTTCAGATATTTTTTTTATATAAAAGAGTTAAATTTGAAACATTAACTTTTTGTGACGTATTTTCGTAAAATAAGTCATAGTGTACACCTGGTAAGGAATATATTTTTATACATTATAATTCATTTGTCTTATCTTTAATAAATCCTATGACCTTAACTTAATAAATATAAAAAAACTGTGTATACTTTTTTTTTCAGCTTCACGCTGTATCCCGCACATAGCAGGGTAGGCAGAGGGAAC
>DVQM01002157.1:0-10560 GCA_018231645.1 Heliconius ricini | reverse complement strand
CCAATCGGTTTTACAGTCACACTTTGTGCCACTGCGCCACGACTGGCCTCAAACTATATATTATATATTTACTAATATATATTATATATTTTTATTATTAGTTATATTTTTTTATTAGGGTTATTAAATTTACATGCTTATAATAAATCAATTACAATATAAATAAGATTTTATATTTTTTTAATGTTTATTTTTATCGTCTTTTGTTTTTAATTTACCAAGCTACGACAAAGTTTGTCACAGCACGGTGTCACTGAGACTTGCATCATATCCAAGTTTTCTAATAAAACTGTCTTACAACCTTATATAGGTACATATATATTAAAGCGCAGCTGCAAATAGCGCACTGCATTGACGGTTGTTGGAGTCCCAGTAGTAAAAAAATATTATTTTTTTAGAAGGAAGTTCGTTTTTCCTGTTAAATGTCAAAACACTCTGTTCTCCGCCTGCGGATTGCATAAAACTGGAACTTATTGTCGCGCTTTGTTACCCAAGAGAGGAAAAATTTTTAGGAGTTTTTTTTAAATCGCCACGAGTGGGGATGAAGGCTCAACCATTGTTCTTAAAGTCAGACGCTGTGCACTAAGCCAAGATTGCCTCAATATAAAAACAAGATGTAGCTATTAATTTTTTTAAATTATCTGTTTTTTAATTGGCTTTAATGAACCTCCTATCCATATTAATTTAGAACATACAGCTGTTTTATTAGTAAAATGTATAAAGATAACAAAAAAATATAGAAATGTCGTTACTACAATGTCAAATCAGATTAAAAATTATAATAAAAAATATTTTGTTAAGTGATAGAGAATATTAAGGAAAAAATCTTTATACCGTCAATGATGGTAGACTTATTTAACAATCTAACAATCTTGTCCTCCCTGTCTCACTTTAGTATGCATGTCCGTCTGTCAAGACCTTTTTTTTATATTAGTATGAGTAACTTTAAGCACCCTCGTAAGTGCTATAAAAAAATTGCTATTGTCATCGACGTCGATTTTGCCCACAACTGAACATAAACCTCCACCATGCATCTTCACAATGATCGATCATGCTCTGCCTGCATCCAGGGGCTTCTACTAGCCTTGAAATTGTAAAAAACAACACATTGTTGTCCCTGGCCTAATGTTAGGTTACCACGTACCACGTCTATACCTACCTTATTTTCAAGACTTTGAATGTCGAATGTGCGAAATTAAGCGCCACTTTTTGTCTTCTTATCAGACCGAGGGAATGGATCTAATTCATTCCTCCGAGTGGGAATCGTGCCCACCACCGTCACGTTTATATTCCAACGGTTTATTATTATGCTTATACAAAAAATATTGCGTGTTTTTTTTATTACAACGAGATAAAGCAGAGAAATTGATCCCTAGCCATAGAATTTTAATATTAAAACTGAAAATACATAAACTTTTTGGACTTTTTTGATCAACTTCAACCTTAAGGAAATCTAAAGTTATAACAATATACATTCTAACTAAACCATAAGGAACATCAATTTAAGAATTAATATATTTAATACAGTATCATTTGTATACATTTGCTTCAATTTCCTTTTATGTAAACGATCCGGGGAAAATGTTGACAAGGGTAGGCGATATTATTAACATAGGAAAATAAACTTTAAAAACGTTTTAATAGATTTGAAATTCCAATGGTAAAAGTAGTAGCAAAAAGATCATCAACTTTGAAATATTCATTAAGAGGGAACCTTTACTTCTTTTTACAAGTAAACACAAGACCTTCTTATTGCGTTACGTAAAAAGGAATAAATTTTAGAACATATACTTAGGTACTCGTATATGTAATAAAAGTTCTGACGGAAAATATTTTTACTATTCTACTGTAAGTCTTCAAGGTTCTTGTAATCTTAATTTTTTGTAGCCTTCTATTTAAGTCTAAGTCTATCTTTTGTACAAACTTCAATACATAAAAAACTGTATCTTTATTAATAATTTATTTACGTTCAGTTGTAAAATAATAGGGCATTGTTTGTTTTAAAGGACAGCGGATAAACAAACTAATTAACTACCACTTTAAAAATTTGAACCCACAACCAACACATTTTACCTAATAATATACGTTTTAACCGTATCGCAATGTCGTTGTCCTTGTTTGTAATAAATGTCAACAACATGTCAGTTTAATGGAAACCGTCACGCTTGCTCAATATAAATATAATGTTCTAATAAAGTTAAATTACATGATGGTTATATATTGTTTATGCATTTTATATACGTAAGCGAGCAAGCCGCTTTACTCTTTTTCCAGCCCAGCAGGGTGAGCAGAGTGAGGCTATTCCTCCAACCTCCAATATTCGAGTGCTGTATGTTAAGCGAAATTTAAGTAACAAAACTTAACGCAGCGCTTTATCTTTACTTTAGGCTCCTGTAAGAATCGACCTCCTTACAGTTATACGCTGTAGCACTACGCTACGAGGACCTCACGTATCTCTTATATGTAGCAGGGTAAGCAGAGATAACCTAGTGCTAAAAGTTAAATCACTCTGTTCTTCATATTCGCCCGTTACAAGTGGCAGAAGATTGAAGGTATATACCTTTCCTTAGCTAAATTCACAAGCACAATCTTCGAGAGTAGAATCGAGTATACCATGATGTAATCAAATAAACCTGTCTTCATACAATCTTAAATATCTCTATATTAACATAATGGCTGCATCGCACATTTATACTTTTAAGTTCTATATATTTGTTTTAGTAACATTATTTGCATGGACTTGACTCTTCTTCTTGACTTCTTCTTGACTCTTGCTTTACATATTTATCTTATAAATTAGATGGCTTGTTAAAGGTTAACATCAGGTGTTCAGTTCTTCAAACTTTAAAGCAACGGTTGTGTATTCGATTCCCAAGGAATTAATAATTTGCCCGCTCTGGTAGTAAAAGCGCCCGTTTAACTCCGTCACTTAAAACGTAACATTTCGAGAATTCAGCGGAAAGTGGAGAACGGAATATTTTAACACTAGGTTCCCTCTGTCTACTTTGGTATAGCCTAGACATTGCATTCACTTTTTACTTACTCTTAAACGCTTTTCAATCAATAAGTAACAATACTATATACAACAATAAATTACACCAATTGAAGTTCATTAGTTTATTTAACATTAGTTGTCGGCAATCAGACCAATTGTCCACATCGAGGTCAGCTGTATCATGATAAATATTTTTACTTAATAACTTGGTTACTGAGAGTATTTAATATATTTTATACATGACTAGACTTGAAGCCAGTCGAAGCGCACTGTAAACGCCACTTGTTTTAGGGTTCGATTTCTACTGGAAGAAATATAGTAACGAGGTAAAGCCTGGCATTTATTTCCGCCATTCAACACACAATGGCTCTAGAATTCGGCTTAGAGTGGGGAACGGAAGTATTTTAATAGGAACAGAGTGTCTTAATGGAAGCGGGGTGTCTCAATAGGAACGGTATGATTTAGTACTAGGATTCTAGGGTCCTACCGCCTGTCCTGCTATATAAGCAGGTACGGCGGTCAATCAAAAAAAAAAAGAAAAAAATAGTTATTACATACTGTTTGAGCCTAATTGGTCAAACGATAAAATTTTTGTATGACAAATAAGACATTCTTAGTGTTTGAGCTAACTCTAACCGCAGGTGCAGTGGGTTACGTCGAAACAATCAATGTGATACAATTTAGCCTAAAACTTTCCTAGATACAGACTTACCAGTACAATTTTTTTTTATTAGAACCAGTAGTTTCTGAGATTAACGCTTCGTTTAATAAAATGAAACTTTTTCTGCATGATGTTTGAATTAAATATGTATATGAAAAATTACATAAAATATTCCGTTTATTTCAAAAAATAATTCGAAGTAGCAGTTTCTGAGATGAGCGCGCTCAACAAAACCAACTCTTTAGTTGTATAATATTGAAAATAATTATAAATACATAAAATATTTATTTATATTTATTTTTAATTCAAATAAAATAATTAGCTTATTTATAAAAAAAATATTTAAGTTGATTTATCACTATGGAAAACAGAAAACATGAAAATATTATTTTTTGAGGCACGTCGTGGCACACACATGGTTGTGGGTTCGATCCCTACTCGAGTTCATTAAATAGTTATTTAAATTTATATTTCCATTTCTTGACTCTGGTGTCGAGGCAAAGCGCGACGTTGAGCTCCGTCACTCAACTGGAAAGCGGGGAACGGAGTGTCTTGCCACATGCGGGATACACCATGAAGCTGATTATATTTATTGTTTTTTAAAATATTTAATAATTCATATTATAAATGTTAAAGTTTGTGAAGATCAATGTTTGTTTCACTTTCACGCACAATCTACAGAACGGATTTATATAAAATTTTACAGCGATGTGGCTTATATATTAGAATAACATATAGGCTACAATTTTTGTAAAGACATTGTATAATTTAGCTATAATCTCTATTTATAATAAAAAGGTCACACGTCAAAATCTAATTTACAAAAAAAAACTCTGTCTAAAACGTCTGTCTGTTTGTTCGCCAATAACTACCGGAAACAAATGGATAAATTTTAGTATGACGATAACCTAAAGTCTGAAGGTATATATTTTTTGAGTTTCGTTAAGTTTCCTTAACAAAAATTAAACACGGATAAATACAAATTACTTTAAGTATAGACAATAACTAGATAGAGACGAATTAATTTTACCATGGTATTAGTTAAAAGCTTAAAGCAACTTATAGGATAGTTTTCATCATAGAGTATAAAGCAATTTTAGTAGGAAAAATAAAAATTAAATTAAATTTGTTCTGGCAACAAGGCGAAAGTACGGCGTTGGGTTTCGCCACTCACTCCGCCATGCATCGAAAAATTCGGCGGAAAGTGGCACACCCCGGTATACATCTTGAGTCTGGAACCTTCTTTCTCGATGAACCGGTTCAAATAAAACAAATACGAAATGTTACAGCAACTTTGCTAAAATATAATAGTGCGCTTAAATCAGTTAAGCCGTTTTAGAGTTTAGCAATAAGTAGTTTTTTTTAATCATTTTCACATTTAAAAATCTTAAGTCCTTTACAACACGAACGTAATTAAGTGTATTAAGTAAATAATTCAGTAGTTTAAGTAGGCGAAGACGCGAGCAGGTCGCTAGTTTGTTTATAAAAGTGTACTTGTTCAGTGAGGGTTATTGATCTGCCTGCTAGTGGAGAATCCCTTGGACTATTAAACGAGAATGACTTTTTGTGCTGCTTTCAATCTTCATTACGGTTAGACAATTTTACTATTAGACTGACAATTGCCTCTAGTTTTGTATATTTTTTATAAATGCAAAAAATATATATTTACATTTACGTGGGACTTTACTTAAGTCAGGTGTCCTTAAAGTTGTATAAAATTGTGGCAAACGACGTTTTGCTACTAAGCCTAAGTTTTACATATATTATTTACGGGACTATTTCAAGACCCTTCATATACAGCCAGATCAATCCGATGGGCCCAGTCCCAGAATCATTCTCCCAGACGTGATAAAAGCGAATCCCTACTTTCAAGTTATTGAGTATGCATACCGTCTTAATTATATATTACACTAATAAAAATCTCAGCTGAGCTAAAATGACGTAGGTCTGTGTGCTCTGAGATCTCAGTCTATAAAGAATGTATGTAGCAGACCAAAGGATGCGTTCTTCCGCTTTTCGCTAATTAATAGAAGGAAATGAAAATTAAGCCAGATTTTGTCTATTCAAATGCTAAATTACGTAATTACGTATCTTATAAGATGTTTTTTTTGTCACGCCATTTTGGCCCATTATCTTATATCTAAATGTTTTAAACTCTAATACGTATTGAAGATTCAACTATAAAGTAAAACAAGAAACACACAGCAGCAGCGTAGGCGAGGTAACCTGGGAATCTATTGTTTAGAAACTCTGTTTTCTACTTTCCACCGTTTTCTTGAGGCTGTACGTATTGAGCGGCTGAACTCAACGCCGTGCTTTGTTTAGTTATCATAGCGAAGAAATGAAAATATTAGAAATTTCATTACCTCAAGTTGAACCTACAACCGTCTTGCTTACAGTCACACGCTTGTGCCACTGCACTACACCGCCCACCGGCCACGACATACATATTTAATAGATATAACAGCGTAGTCCATTTTAATTACACAGAATGCTAAGCATTGAACTAATTAGGACGGGGCACCGGTGCATGCACTTGAAATGCACTCGAGGCGTCTTTCATTTAGGAGCGCTGCTCTGTAGTCTGTAGAATAGTTATAATACCAGGACTTTTTTTTAGCTTCACGCTATATCCCGCATATAGCAGGTTTTCAGTCTTTCTTTAAGTTCTTTTTTATGTCGAGTCGTAGCCTCCCTGAAGATATCGATGGCTAGACAGATTTCATTTTAAAGTTCTTATAAATGCTATTTCATAGTTTAATATTGTCTTCCCGAATTAATTTCCAAGCAACAACGACTCCTCATACTCACAGTGAAGAAGAATATGCTTAAGTGATGAAGGAACGGCCAAAAAGTCACATGATGCAAGAATGAGTGGTAAGAGAGGTTACATAAGAATCAAGAGGATTTTCGAGGTTATGTATGAAGAAGTTGATAGTACTGGACGAGATGGAAAAGGTTTACAGAGACCGTTGACAATGTATGTAATAGTTTTATACCTTCACTTGGTGATTTGTTCATGTAACAGGGTGGGTGTAGGTTCAATTTCCACTCGAGAATATCATTATAAATATTTCAATGATTATCGTTTTCCCACGGTGTAAATAGAAAGTTCCCATCGCGGAAAGCGGATAGCACTTATTATTTATACTAAATGTATACTTTACTGAGTCACAGAACATGGTTTATAGTGCACTCGCACTCGAAATGCCCTCAAACCTTTGTTCTGAATGAATCTGTTGAAAACACATCCGTTATCATTTGCTAACATTTGTATTTGTTCGTGTTTCAAGTTGATTTGTTTGAGTTTAATCATTTATAATTATGTTTATCTTATTTTCGATAAATATTATTGTCATATTTTTTATTTAAGTATCGTGATGCAATATAACTGTCTTTATAAACGCAGTTGTTGTGGATTAGATGCCCATCCAGGATTTTTTTTTCATTCCTTTGTTTTAGTTAGATAAAATGCAGCGTTCCACCTCTCTACGCAGAAAATAGTGAACGAACACTCCGTCCTTTTAACATTAAGTTCCAAGGTTCCCTTTATATGCGGGACACAGCGTGAAGTTCATGAAAATTAAAAGAGATATTTAAGTGCACTTTAAGTACAGTTGCATTAAATCAATCCATTCGCCATACACTTTGTTCGTACTAACGTACATTAATATAGGCCTTGTCTCACTCACGTGATGTAAAATACTTGTTGTTACTTAGGTAATAAAATTTACTTCGTTTCATATAATTTCGTCGTTTTCTATAGAACCTACTGTGAAAGACAATGTGAAACGATGGTTGCGACTTGCAAGTTCGATTCTCGGTTAGAAAATTTTCTTTGTCTCTATCATTTAGCGTAGTAATTAGTTAGGATTAGCACTTTTTAGAAAAATTTTTGTAAGTGACGCCATCAAAGTTTGTAAATAGTCTTTCAACATACATTGACATAATATTTAAATAACCGGTCAATTCGAGTCGGATTCACTATCTTTCGCAACAATTTCAGGATTGTAGGTAGACGAGAAATATAACTTAAGTATGCTTTGATTTAGCATGAAACAAATTTCAATTTTAAACTTTTAATAGGTTTTTTTCTGTATCATAAATGTAAATTGACATTTTTTGAACTTCGTCCTTTATTTGTACTGTAAGTTCTCACTTCTTGCTAAATTTCATAATTATAGATCTACGAGGAATGCTCTATACGTTTTGATTATGCGGCGAATAAAGTTAACAAACTGAATTATACAGTCATATACACTCATTTTGTATGAAATTATCTAAAAAAATAAATGTTTGTAATGATTTGATTTGATAAAATTGACCCCACTATCATCGCCATACGCCATGCCATAAGAAATAGATATATTAGAATACTAACAAGAACAACAACTTACGTATCGAGAGTAAAGCAATCATGTTTAGGTACTACGTTGACCTCTTAA
Organism: Heliconius ricini; assembly: GCA_018231645.1. NCBI lineage: Eukaryota > Metazoa > Arthropoda > Insecta > Lepidoptera > Nymphalidae > Heliconius > Heliconius ricini. The sequence goes on along the minus strand of DVQM01002157.1, from coordinate 2,459 downwards.
TGATACTATTAGTTTTCATATGACCTGCGTACAACGTCAGTCTTTACGTCATTTTACGTTTGACCCACCCATCGCCGAGTATAAAAATATGATGTTATAAGAACTAGTTTGTTTACTATATTTATGAGAAAATATGAAAATATACGTCAGAGAGAAGAAATTCCTTTGCCTTGTATGGAATGTCGGGGAAAGAATTATTTTCATTTTCGCACTTTGTAACAAAGCACGGCGTTAAGTTGCACCACTCAGCATGAAATGTCTCGAATACACATCGAAGGCGGACAACAGTGTCATGGTAATAAGCTTTGCCTCTCCCAAAAGGAAAATAAAGGAAATGCAAAATAAAATTTGAAACTAAAGCAAAATGTGCACACATATACATATACTTACGGTTAAAAAACTACCTAGGAGATTAAGCTTGTTCTTGCAAATACCAATAACCATAATCCTTTTCCGAAAACTGTACAAAGATATACAACTGATATTTAATTGTTAAAAATATTTACAATAAATATTTTCATTTTTTCGCTATGGTTAGCGCCATGATGACTTCCGTCACTCAACACACAATTCCTTGAAAATTTGACAGTACGTGTCTTTACATTAGATTCTTTCTGCATATTCTACTCTATACCTACAGGATACAGCGTGAAACTAAACAAAGACAAAACGCATGTTAGATTTCTTATTAACTTCATATATAGGAGAAAAATCGATTTTCACCACTATACAATCCTTATAACTAAAGCTTAAGGAAGGTGCTAAAGATAGCTGCTTATACGAGCATAATATGATATTACCCAATGTTAGTTGGGGCGAGTACGCGTGCACCGAACGCACTCGCATCGACCCGTTGTTGAGTGTGGGGTGTGAATGAAAAGAAGAAAGCGCTTAAAATATTATATACATTACAAAATTTGTATAAAAACATATATAAATGTAAGTGTGAGTGTATTTCTTATTCTCACTCGAGGAAATGAAATATTTTTTTTTTTCATGTTAACGAAGCAAAGCGCAGGCTTGAGTTACGCGACTCAACTTCTCTAAAGTTATTCTCTTCTTCTGTTCTAAACTTCTCTTCTAAAGTATTAGTACTAAGTTCCCTTTGCTTATCCTATATATGCTATGTATGGGATGCATTATGAACCTATAAAAAAATAAAAAACACACATGTAAAATTCTATGTCGAGTAGACCTTGTTTGGGCTGGGAATTGTAAATTAATCACTTTAAATGCGCTTTAACGCCTCTGTCTCTGTCCTAGCTCCTGTCCCTATCCTACCAAATTTGAAACGGAAAGTATTCCGGTTATTTGTTTCTACTAAGTAAATGACATGATGTAAATGATGGACTTGCAACCATATATATTTAATTTAAGCTTTATAGTATATTTGTCCTGTATGTTTGTAATTATCTCGATATTACTTTTAGTTGGAATCTATAATATTGAGCTAATAATTTTTGACTTAGCTTGATGAGAGAACGTATAGTACTCAGTAACCAGAACACTTAGACGGTCTCCAAGAAGCAGAGGTCTCACTGTGTTCCAATTTATGTACCTTCTATAAAAAGTATTTTCCATTACAAATTTTTATATTTAAAATTAACTTAATTTTAAATATTTATATATTAAGAAATAATTAAGAAAATATTACAAAACGCTTGTCGCTTATAAAATCACCTCCCAGTGACTCAGTCCCATTGTGAACTACTCGTATGTATACATCCGCTACGCTATACAATTATGAAATTTTTCATTTCATATTATCAGCCATTGAATTTCGAATTATATTTAATTAGCTACTTATGAAGCGTTTCGGATGCTGTATTCCTAGGAATATAGCTTCAGACTGTAATTGGTACTTGGCAAATCCGACCCGTAAGTGACAGCAGCACTCTATGCATTGCCTTACTTGTGCTTTGTACAGTGTGAGAAGATAGATATTCTTGGTCAAGGACCACTTTTATATTATTCTAGGTAGCTGTACTGCCTTTATTCATGTAAATATAATAAAAATAAACTGTGATAATCAAACTAGAAACTACGCCTCACCATCCCCAGTCATAAAATTACCATAGACCATATTTCGGCTTGGTTTTCGGCAGTGGTCTGCGGACCACTGGTTAGGAACCACTATTTTAGAGATATAAGCTCTTTAGACTTAACTGCATTAGATATAGAATATGCCAAACGCAAGTTAGTGCAAAAGTGTGATGTTTTTCCTTTAAAAATATCTATCACACAATAAATAGATAAGTAATGAAAACTACTGTTGTTTATATTTTTTCTATGTCCCCGTTTTTGGCAAAAAATTTGAAAATCTCGCTTTCGCCGAGAAACATCTGGCAACGCTGGTTGGAATAGGCACTTCAATCTTTACTTTTTTCCCGACTGCTAAGTAAGAGATATGTTTTTCGCGTGTATCTTGTATGTATGTAATATTCTTTATTACCTCATAT
>DVQM01002156.1:0-10562 GCA_018231645.1 Heliconius ricini | reverse complement strand
GACCGCCTTTGCATGCTCTGCAATTATTTTAAGATTGTTCTCTATTTTTATCTGTTACAGCTTTGTGTGCAATAAAGTTTTTCTATCTATCTATCTATCTAGTTTAGAACAGAATGACCAGATGAAAATCCATGACGATATACATACGTACAGGTCAAAATGATAACTCTTTTTGGTTCGCCGTAATCGGGTAAAAATGAGTATGTATATGTATCGCATACTTTCGCAAAATTAGTTTGCAATTTTTATTCGCCACGTAAGTGGCCGGTTGTTTAAATTATCGAATTATAAAAAGTTGTTAGGAGAATATATTCTTTAAATTTATATAAAATAGAAAGATATAAAATAATTTATTAAATATACTCACTACGTTCGAGGTGTTATCAGGATCTATAAAGAAATTGATTAAAATTGTTTAAGATCATTATTTACGTATAAAGAACTGACACAAGATTTCATAAAATTGGTAATATATTTAACGAATAAAACAAAAACATATGCACATATAAGTATGTATCTCCTTGACATCAATTGAATATTCAATATTAACAAGGATGTATGATTTTTATATTTCCGCTATATATAATTTTATATAACATTATAAATGTCAAATTCAAAGGAAATATGCTGACTGTAATATAAATCAAAAAGGACACTGCCTCAAGCGGCACAGGAAGATGATGTCACTCTCTCGACTGGTTTCGCTTATTATTCGACGGGTGTTTAACTGAGAATCGAATATATTAGGCAATACGTTCATGTTTTTTGCATTTAGTGGAGTGAAGAGTTTTCTAAATATATAACACTTTTTTTATTGTCTTGAAATTTTATGTCCGAAATAATAATAAAAGAAATTCTACTCAAAATTCAACTTATATTATCTGCTTAAAACCACCTACAAACATGTATGTTATGATGATGAATTATAATATTGTTGTTCGGTAGACCTCGAGAATTGATTTCTTGACTAGAAAAATCTTGAATAGTCACATAGAAATTTTTGCTAAGCTCATAGGAGTACATCAACTTGAACCATTTATACATTGGCAAGACGGCAAAGCTTGCTGGAGTATTACGGGACTTAGAGAGATTTATAGAATTATATATCTGTTTATAGATAAGCGATTTTAATAAATATTTGATTATTTCATTTTCGATTTTAGTATTCTAATTTTCGGACGATAGCAGCTATAGACCTTAGCTACAGAAAAATAAGAATTGCTACTGATATTACTTTCAAAATTTCCATGTTGTATGACAATGAGATAGCTTAAAAAAATCTTTAACAAGAAATATCTGTTTATTTCGTATGCTTATAAAATGAAGATGGTTGCAAATATTTAAAAGATACCTGTGTTATAGAATACGAAAATAGAATGTGGTAGTTCATGATATTTACTTCGCTTTCATCCTTCAAAGGAATTTCAAACTTGACCGCAATGTCCTTGCTACTTATACTTAAGATATTGTCTGCTACAGTCCGTGGAATAACAAGATGGCGCTTGGGGATAGTGGGGGTTTTTGGGAGGGACGGGGTGATCGGGACAGGTCTGGCTGCAGTGCACGGCCGCATCGCTGTGCCTGGCCGTGAGCCTCAGCTCTATTTTTAGCGCTGTGTCACCGTTCGCTTTACGCTCGAACCATTTTCTTGCAAGCGAATAAATGTATACAAAGTTAATGGCAAAAGAAACAAAGTAATAATTCAATACGTCTCCTTGGACTGCATTGTGAGGATATGGGATGTCTGGACGCTTCGCAAAACAGCTTCGAGCGGTTTCTTTGTTTCGACTAAATAATTATGCGAACGAAATAAAAAATGCTGTACATATTTCATTCCCGCTAAGCTTTTGGGTTGGAGTGAGGTTCGTTTGGCGAGTTCAAATATATTAAACCAGAATGTATGTTTTATTTATATATATATGTAATACGTTATTCTTTACTTTCTTTGTTAATATAAAATTTGTAAGGATAAATGATTTAAAATTCAGGTCACGTTTTCCAACCTAGGTAACAGTAAGTAGTCGTCATGATGTCATTGGCATGCGATAAGTACTGTCCTACAATATGACGACTGTTATGTAAGTAGCGGTAAAAATATACGTTACTGTGATTAATGTAAAGTCATTGATATCTTCATTTTTTCCTTGTATTCTGAGGGTACGTGTTGCTTTTCTAAGACGATGATATATGATTGTAGGATATAGAAATTTATATTAAAAAAATATTACAAGATCTAAATAAATAATCCGGTGTGGTGTATCACACATATCGCAAAATTATATTCACCAGATTATATTACAAAAGTATGTAACATTAATATTTGTAAAGAATTTTATTTAAATACTTATCTTAAAATATATATTAGCTCTTAATTTAATGAATACCATTTGAATTAAGTAGCATTACAGTTAATATTGTCTAAAATTACTTTCAATCATTTACAAAGTAACTTTGATTTCACTTGATCTCCACCTACACTATTTTTTACACTTGTGTGTAGCTGTTAAGGCGACCCATACAGGCGTCACCGTTACTCTTGACAAGGACTCCACCCACGATATTCACGTTACACAATAGTATTTAATTTTGTGCAATAAACTTTCACAAGTCTTACAGTAGTTATTAAATTTTTTCTCTTCTTTTTCCTTAATGTTAACATATTGATTTTTTTTTACAAATCCGAAATTCACACACATTCTGGAGCGAGATTTCATTCCCAAGGAGTGTTATCATTTATAATATCATTAATTTGGTGAATAATTTAACACATAAACGTATTTTCACAGCATTTTAACTTTTCATATGGAACATTCTCGAATGTTTTCTGGCGTCTTACTGTAAAACCGTACACATTGTCCCATAACAGAATTACGGACTCATTGCAATCGAGTTACCAACTTTTTAAGTCCATTTCTAGTATTGATACAACTGTCAATATATAAATTTGATATTAGAATGCGGAAATTGCTCGTTTTTACAAGACAAAAATTGATTTAGTACTGAGTGCACTACCCCTAAGTAAAATACCATAGTATATAATACTGTGAAAATAGCTAGAGAAAATAAGGCGAGCCGTTTTTTTTTACTGCTAAGTTTATTCACTAATCCATCAAAATAAGGTCCATGCTGTAATTTAGAGTGAATAGTGCTACCGAGAAATACCGTAGAATCTACAGCATCCACGATTTCACTATTCAAAAGTGCATCGGTTTTAACAATTTTCATGTTAGGTGTTCTGAAAATTATACATTAAGTGTTTTTATTATCCCGTAGTAACTAGTAAAATATTACCTAATTCTAAACCAATGTAGGTACTGTACTGTACATTTTTTACATCAAATATTTTTTAACTTAAATAACAAGAGTCTTATATTGGAATTTTCCACATATGATTTTATTCAGCTTTTTCATTCTTTATTAAAACATGTAATACAAACTTTAACATATTTTTTGCATGAAATTGGAAAAAAATAATATTTTTTTAAAAATACATGATCTTTTGATAAAACTTAAGAATGATTGAAGTGTAGGCGATGATACTTCATAACTATTCAACCTAACCTAAAAGTATACCATACATATTCTTTTACAGCCAAAACCAATATACAAGTTTCCTATTTTATAAAATGACACCCACAAATCTGTGATTCATATTTGCCATGTTTAAGACGTGAGTAATATTATATATAAAAAAATATATATAACATAGAAATATAAATATAAAATAAAAATTAGTGAATTGTAACAATTTTCACAAAATCTGTGACGCCCAGCTTGTTTGCCTTGTGTTGAGACCGAAATGTCACAGGCCATCAATATTTGTATCGCCGACGTCACGCCACTGCGCAACATGTGGAGAAAGTCGAAGCGGTTCGCCTGGTGAAATCACACCCACAGCCCCTGTGCCAAATCTTAGTATGTATATACTTTTCGCTTATACGGCTACATAATTTGCGAGTTGGAGTAAAAGTTGTTTTCTTACGTTGTTCTCTGTGCAAAGTGACTAATACACCGTCACAATAGGTCATGTTCTTTTATATTTCCTGTGAGTTCAATTTCTGATGGTGGATTTTCTCACTTATCTTTTTACTGTTAATATTTGACAGAAAATGGGAAGCGGAATGTCTTGACACTAGGCTCCCCTCTGTCTACCTTGCTACATGCGGGGTACAGCATAAATCTAAAAAAAAAGTCTCATCATATAACAGAAATGTGATTTTCCGTATATAGCATTACTAATATGTAAAAATGCATTTTGGAGGCATTGCGTGTTGAGTGATGGAATTCAACGCCACGCTTTGCCTCAAGTCAAAGCTTGTCGAACATGCGTATTATAGATGTATGACAAAGCTTTGACTTGAATAATATAATAAAGCGGAATATTTTATTCGTTTATTTAAACGCTAAGATCTCTGGAACTACTGGTTTTATATTGTATGAAAGATATATTTCTCACTAGTGCTACAATGTAGCACTCATAAAAATAGGTTAAATTTATTTATAATGAAAAATAGATTTAGATTATATAATATTGTTATGTTATAGTTAAGTTGGCAAGTGGCAACTGAAATGAATAACTGGATTCTCTTAAGGAGATATTTTATAAATATCGAAATATATGTATATAATAACATAAGTCTAGTTCTAGGTAATGTCTAAAGAACAAAAAATACATATAAAAAAATGCATGTATAAGATTACAAAAGGTACGATCTATAAGTTTGTAGCGTATGGAAGAATAAACAATAAAACAGGCACTCATGAGACACCTTATAATATAACTTTACCATGTTATTCCTAGTTAGCCTTAAGTAAAGAAATAACAATAATAATTATTCCATAGAATTGCTTTAATTGCGTCTACTGTAATTAAAATTAAATCAGTTTCACGTTGTATCCCGCGCGCAGCAAAAGGAGGCAGAGGGAACCTAGTGTTAAGATGCTCCAATGTCCACTTCTTGTCGTATTCTGGAGGCATTGCGTGTTGAGTGGGAAAACTCAACACCGTGCTTTGCCTCGAAACCAGAGAGAAGAAATGTTAATTAAAATTTAAGCCAATATTTCATCTCTTCGAGTGGAGATCGAGCCCATAACCAGTCGGTTTTACAGTCACACTTTGTGCCCCTGCGCCACGACTGGCCTCTGGCGTGGACTGTAAAAATTAATAAATATATTTAAGTATAATACACTGTACTACAAACGTATTTTATTGCAGTAGTTCTAAAAACAGCTGGAGACACCATATAATTATTAATTATAAATTTGTCACAATAAGACATTTTTGACAAAAAGATATAGAAAATTACAATGTGATATTTGACCGTTTTCTAAATAAAAAATCGTTTTCTAAAGTGTCTGTCTACGATTTCTAAATAACCCTGTAATTACAAAAAATAATTGGGCTATTTACACGATACAAAAATACAAACAAACATTTTTATAATTTTAGTCTCTCTGTCTGTCTTTCTATTTGTCAATGCTAATCTCCAGAACAGCTGAACTGTTTTTAGCAGACTTTCACTGACATCAGTCAGAACAGAACAGATCCATATCAATGGATGAAGCAATAATATGGATGAAGTAATGATGAAAAATCGAATGATAATCATGGTTTACCTTTTAGAAATCCTCGTATTGAGCTCTTAAATTTGATACCCATATTGAGGTATTGAAAACTAAAATAAATCACTAAGTCCAATGGCGTCCCACAGCTGCCAAGATTGTTTTTTTAACGTCACCTATCTAAGAACACTTGGGCTGCTAATATGAATCTAACGATACAATTATGTAAATAAATTAAATTGTAACGATTCAATTATGTAAATCCGTTTAGCGGTTCTGGACTGGAGCAACCCTTCCTTAGCAGTGGGGAAAAAAGCTGGAAACTCCGTGCAGGTGTTACTAGTAAAAATATAAATAAAAAATATAAGAGGACCGTTTTACTAGCAACATTCATAATAGAAAGAGTATAAGTACTTATTACAAAAAAAAACAACAAAACATAATAAGAAAAATATAATAGTATACCTAAAATTAAAATTCCAATTAACTGAAAAGTGTAAGCATTGGAATTGACACTACGTGAATGTTACGTTTGAATTTCAATGTACTGTTACGTGGAACTTATGTGTGATTTCAACCTTGTGCGATGGCAGCTCATGATTATGATGGCAGGCCGACCGTGACACTGGCGTGGGTCACGATAATGACTTCTTCATCCGTTCCTACAAGCAACTTTAAATATATTTACTATTTGCTTTTTGAATTTTATCTTAATTTACTACTTGGAAATGAAGATAAAGTATACACAATGTGAACTGCACTCAACAAAAACAAAATATTTATAATACTTGAGGTATTAAGTGTAGATATTTAATGTATAAGTATATATATATATATATATATATATACTTATCTATTGTACTAAATTATTCCACTTACTTTCTAACAAAATTATAACCAAGATAATATTAACTAATAGAAAAAGTTACGCGACATTGCTTAAACCTGTTAACATAGTAATATTAGTATATTACACATTCATAACTATGTAGAATTCGGCAGAAAGTGGGGAACGGAGTGTCTACTAGGTTTTCTCCGTCTACCCTGCTGTGTGCGGGATACAGCGTGAAGCTAATTTATTTTATTTTTTCATAACTAGCTAGAAAGAGCATTTGCATTAAAATAAATAAAAAGAGGAATATATTCATATCGTGCCTATACTCTAATATATGAAACACAAAAGATGTATCTCCAAATTGCTATAATATTACATACGAGTACATACATATGTGTCACAGTACAGGGTAATAGCACTGGGACTGATTTTCACATAACTTTTTGAACCGGTATATTTTGATCGCTAAATAATGGCACTGAACCCGATAAACGCCAGTGGACCGGTCTTTCCAGGATGTTCCGTGTCTTGCCAGCGACAAGATCGTAGAAAATATATTAATATGCCGTTATAGTAATAAGGAGACATGTTTTTAATATTTTTAAAATTTACACATGATAATTATTTATTCGTATCCTACGATGAAATTAAAGCGTTTATTTTATATGTATAAATGATGAGACTTGTATACAATAATATTTATTTATATAACGAACTTGCTAGTATTATTCAATATATATTATTGATACATAATATGATTCAATAATTATTGTCTGTTTAAAAATCATATAATAATGTTTAAGGTGACCTTTTCATAAATTCTTATTATGTTAATGTCTAGCCGGTTATGTTGTCTTGGTTTAAACATACCAGTTTTATATCAAAATATATTTTTTTCTTACCAAATCACAGAGATAATAATTGTTATTCATAAAATAGAAAGATCTTAAGTGTTATATTATTATATAATTTTAATTCCTGTTACTTTATATCTATATTTATATTGGAAATTTTGATATGAGAATTTCAGATCAAAGTTTCAATTAGTACTTTCAATATAGAGCGCGTTGAAGTCTAACATATAGCCATAAGAATTTATGTATCCAGGTTTTTTGTTTGTTTGGTAGATTTAATTATAAAATTATATATTCAATTGTATAAATACATATAAGTTTTATATAATAATTTTTGTAATAAATAAACTGCACTTAACATAATTATCATCGATTTCATATTTTGTGGTTTATATCCAATTCATTTCATTTCATAAATTGGAATATAATGTTTTCTTAATTATAAAAAAAACACCTGTCTTCTGATCTATTTATGTAAGTGGTTAGCTGTGTTAAGTTTATTTTTTTATTTTGATTATGTCCGTATACTTTTTGGTAGACAAAGAATTATGAGTTATATCGTATTCCACATTTGAATAAATTATGTATTGGCTAATGGAACGCCACTAGTTCGCCAGCACCCTTTATCTATCAGAGAGAACGAAAATATATAAATTAAGAGGAAATCAACGGAATTTCGAATTGCTCCAAGAATGATAAATAATAAACAGTATTTTTAAGTAAATCAATTATGTAGGTACCTACTAACGACTAAGTACATTTTCATGGACAAGTTTTTTTTATAGTGGTCATTTATTTTTTGTGGAATGATATAAAAAAAAGAAAAAGAATCGGACGGTAATAGCATTAATTCATGGTGATTTTCGATGGACCTTTGAAGTAAGTGATACGAACGAGAAAAAACGAACAATTCGTAACGAGGCTTACATCAATGCATCGTTCGTTCGTTTCTGAACAACTCTAACAGCCACACTGTAGGTAACGTTAAGTTCTTTTTTATTTTGTAAATGATTCAAATTATTATATCTATTGTCGTTAATTTTGTTTTTTTCTATTCACGTTGTATCCCACATGTAACAGGGTAGGCAAGGGAAACCTAGTGTTGAAATACTCCGTTCCCGACTCTGCCGAATTTTTGAGGCATTGAGGTTACCGCTGCGCTTTATCTTGATACCACATTGATGAATGAAAATATGAATAAAAAATAATTAAGTCCCCAAAGTGGAATTCGAATACAACAACCGTCTGGTAACTCACACGCTTGACCAATGCCTCATGACGGCCTCAATTATATTTTTTCTAATTTTATGATTTCTATTTTTTTGAAAGACTTTTGAAATAACGACTTTCAATTTAAAAGTGAGGATGAAAGCGAAAGAAAGTGTATCAAACTTTTTTTTACTAAAAAAACATAACATTCGTCGATATTCGGGTTCAGCCGGTTCTTGCTGGCATTTATCACCCTTGCAGTTTTATTATCTTATGTAGAGACCAGGCACGCAAAAGCTTGGCCGGTAAACAGCGCCTGCCGCCTTAGAGGGGTTGGAGGGAGAGGGGGTGAAGCGAGTGCGCGCGCGCCGCAGCCTGCAGCGCTGCGATCAGTCTCCATCCGATCGACGCCGTGGTCGTTTGCGTCAAACGATCTGCGTCGCTACCACGTTTCGTCTTTCGAGTGTCAATTTGCTCCGTAACAGGAGTGCTGTAGGTGCAGTGTAGTGATAGTGTATTTTTGGTCATACAATCGATTGTGTATTTCTGTCAAAATTATTCTATCATCGGAGCGTGGCTGTTCCCTTGGAGTCATTTAAAGGCCGTTCGCCTAGCGAGGGAAGGCGGATTGCTTACACCGGGAGGAATGAGCCCCGTGCATTATTGCTCCAACACTCACCGATGATCTCAAGGTTGGATTCTTATACAGTGCGCACTCACCCGGCCATGTCGCAACATAACCAAGCCGACCCCGCGACCGCTTGCATTCTCTTCTACTCTCCATTCTGCTCTCATTACAATAACGTTCGTTCCAACTTACCATTGTACATTCACTTCATTAATATTTACAAGAGCACTTGTCGGCTTAAATTTCACGCTTATCTTTTTTATTCTATTGGCATATATTATTGACAAAAAAATAAAAAAAATTAAACAGTTTTAACGCTTGTTCTGAATATTGAAGTATATTTAAGAAGGACAAGTTTCACTGCAGAAAAATAAAAAAAGGATTACAGAAAAATAAAAAAAGTATTGCATAAAAAATATATGTACATTACAACTTATTTAGTTTAGTGCTCTACGCCTGTAACCGTAGTGGTAAATGGTATTACCAAACGATTGCCAGTTTCACTAGATGGCGTTCGAAGTCTACTTATGTAAGCTGGACCTGTACCTTCATATCCATATAAAGCAAAGTTGGTTCCTAGCGGCATCCGTATTCACATACCTATTTGAAATGATGTAATGATTTAAAAATACTTTAATATTTGCCCTCCCCTTATGCAATTTCAAAAAATATTTCATGGCTTTTAAATTAAGTTTAGATTTAACGTATAATTATTTATTTTGGCATCTTGTTAACAGTCTCAGAATATAAATATTAAACAACAAGTTTACTTCACGGCAAACAAGCAACATTAAAACGTTTTACAATTTTATCACACTCATGTAGAGCATATCCTTTGATTGTATGAAATAATGTAAGGAAATTTTTTGCATTTTTTAAATCTTTTATGGATTTTTTTTTATAATAAATATAAACTTTTTTGTATCCCGGATCTTTTTAAATGTCTAGTGAACGAGATCAATAGATGAGTTGGCATAAATACAAAAAAATGATAAACCAATTTTGAATTTGTACGAAATATATAACTAAATATAAAAAATAATATTATCTTACTATTGACAAAAGTAGGTACGTTGGGCATATTTTAAATAGAAGAACAGTAACTATTTACAATAGAAACATGAAAAATATGGTATATGTTGGTTTTACAAGCAACAGCTTGAAATCATGGAGAGAAGAACTTTATAGTATCCGTTTTAGTATATGTTATTTCTTTTAATTTCCTAATAATATTTAAAAAAAATCGTAATTATAATAATTTGGATTTAATTTAAACAATGGTGGAAACTTAAATTTAGCTTAATAAGTATTACACTTACCTAGTTTTGAATAGTTCGCCCACATTTCCATATGCTTTTATAAAGAAATTCTCAGAATTAAATCAAATTATATATGATTAGTAAAAAGTAAAAAGATTTCAGTAAAAAGTAAAAAGATTAGTAAAAAGTAAAAAGATTTTAGTAAAAAGATTTCA
>DVQM01002155.1:0-10565 GCA_018231645.1 Heliconius ricini | reverse complement strand
AAATCAATTATCATGTAGTTTAAGCGGGCGAAGCCGCTGGCGAGCCGCTAGTAATAAATAGATAAGTTAAGATTTATCCAATTTTTAATCAGTTTATGTAAGGGAGTTCCACAAACCATTTGTTATGTAATAATTATTAATTAATCAATCAATATCAAAGTTACAATAAGAATTTATATATGTAATTCAAAATATGAATTCTTTGTTTTGTAAACAACTTTACAATTGAATTTGATACTATGTATTTTATGTTATAAGCATTTCTAAACTTTTGAGTAAAATTGAAAGCAGAATACCCAAATAATATATATTATAATCAGACAAACATAGATACGTACATATCGGTCGGTAAAGTTCCTCAAAGACATAAACTTGGTTGGCTTCCGTAAGTCCACATCCTAAGGATGCTCCAGTTACGGGTAAAACGGCCCAAGCATAAAGTTATATCCGCTCTTGTGTATTTAATTATGTAATGGGCATAAAATTGGGTTATTTGTCCATAAAATATGAAAAATATATTCTAGCACAATTTTTCAGAATGTCATATTTACTTTTTATTTCTTTCAGACACACAGTGTAATTATATGCCTATTTACCAATAATTATTGTTTATTGTCCTAGAAACTAGTCGTGGCGGAGGAGCACAAAATGGAACTGTAAATGCGACAGGTCGTGGATTCCCACTCAAGGAAATGAAATATCTAATATTTTCATTTCCTCCTCTAACCTGATCTAGATTCGAGGCAAAGTGCGGCGTTGGTTTCCATCACTGAATGTGAAAATGACGAAATGGGTGTCTTAACTTTTATATTTAATTAAACATATTATTTTCTATGTTTAATTAAATTATACTGCGCTCCTTGACCCTTAACATAACAGAAAATATTAAGGAAATCGGTTGAGCCACATCTATTATCCTTCTCATGTGTCCAAAAGCTCACTCCAAAATTGTATCTCATTATCTGGTGTTCACACAGCGCTTTTCTTACCGATAGAGCCTAACATAGAGTCTTACATTATTCTAAATCGGCTCTTTTCCTGACAGAGATGGAAAAAAAAGCAAAACACAAGTTAAATATATCATCTTAAACAAAATATAATTTTTCCTCCTTTATTAACATTTCTTTTTTTTTACCGTAGCGTTTGGCGCTTTATTCTCTCTGACTACCCCGCTAGGGATACAGCGTGAAGCTAAGTTAAATTTAAGTTAAGTTATTAACATTTCGTCCCAACAGTCACACACAAACGAGATTAGAAGAGCTGTGACATTTTAACTCATAATTCATGCTATAAATATAAACAAAACATTAGAATGTTTTTTTTATCATTAGCAAAACAGATTTACTTATCATATTAATAAATAAAGCAAAATTGAGTCAATATTTTTATTTTCAATGAATATTCAGAACGTAGCCTAGTATTGGCAATTTTTTAGCTTCACGTTGTATCCCGCTGGGAACTGTTCCCTATTGAGACGCTCGTTCAACAATTCCCGCCTCCTCCGCCTCTCTTTTTCATATATAATTAGCATATTTAAATAACATAACTCTTACGTTAATTCTTCTACTGACATATATTTTAGGCCAACACAGCTACATATCTAGCAAAATTTTGAAAACAATAATTTCGTATTTTTTTGACTAAGTCTTTGTAAATTAATATTTTTTTCTTTATTTGGTCTGATGATCTTTTTCTAACTAATATTTATTCTCATGAGCACTATTTACACTGTATCCTTCGCGAGGTAGTCAGAGCGAACAGAGCGCCAAATGCTACGATTTCCACATACCTCTTTCGCTTCATCCATTATCATTAACCTCTTCACACATACCCTTTGGGGGGGTTTTCATGCTCTTTACGTGACCTTCAGTATCGTAGATGCTGTGTTTTCGAAGGTCAGCCGGAGTCTACCCCTACCTATATTAACGCTCACTTTTCCATCATAAATCTTTTTTACCATTCGTTCGACGTGCCCAAACCTGCTGAGCGCGTTCTTCTTGATTCTCATCTTGACATCCGCGCTAGTACCTGCCATTCTGTGTATGTTTTCATTGCGGATCCGATCAACTAAGCTGACTCCGAATATCCTAAGAAGTTATCGCATCTCCACAGAATTTATCTTTCATTTTCTTTTCATTTTTCTTCTATAAAACCCACGTTTCGCTGCCGTGTAACAGTGTCGGGCCAAACGTGCAGCTGTGCTGACGTTTCGCCATCTTATCAATGCAGCTAAGGCACCGCTAACCCTATTACCGACAGCAATACGTTTTTCCGCATACATTTCATATCTGCCATCTCTACTGAACATACTTCCCAAATATACCACTTCATTCACTTGTTATAATATCTTACTATTTACATTGATCTTGCATTCCGTTTTTTCTTAATTTCTTTGAATATCAGAACCTTTGCCTTATAACACAACAATATATTTTATTCAAATAATCGTCATTTAAGTGTAGGTTCAATCTTCGCTTGAAAGAATGTTCATAATATTTTTTACCCGGTCTGGACAGGCACGCAGCGGTGTTAAACCACACACACTATTCCGACCCAGATAGTGCGATAGATATGCATAAATAAATCATTTTTCGACACACTTCGGATGTTATTTTCTTCTTCGAGTTAATAAAGTGAAAACAATATATTCTCCTTATTTCAAAAGAATTTTCTTAATTAAGATTACTGTAAATGAGTCTTATCACTTTACAGGTACAACAAATGCTTTAAGTGAGACCTATATTTTTTTTAATATGAGTTGTTTTTTTTATATTTTATTTGACATTACAACTTTACCTCTTGTATCGACGGAGCTCAGTTTATCATTCAGTCATCTGCAAGACACGCTACTATAACGTTGATTTGCTACCTAAATAAATACCAATATACTGAACTTTATATAGTCTTGAAACTTATCACTAGACAAAAAACCAACCCCTTATATCTTAAGCCTAGTATAGAAATTAAAAAAATGTTAAATATTTACATACTTTTTATTTTAGACAGACTCCTTTTTTGTTCTGAATATAGAATATCGATTTAACACCAACTTGTTGATCTGATTTTCCATGTAAGAAATGCTTATATTTTAACTGGCACAGTCTTAATATTAATATTTTGACCATGTCAGATTCAACTGCGTTAAGATATTACTTTATATCCTGACACAGAAATAAACTACATTTTCCAGAGGTAACATAGTCTCAGATTTCACACTAGAATACTTCCCATCATGTTATTTAATAAACGTCTAGTATAGCACGAACCCAAAAGTTGTTAAATTAAAGCCGGCTTTGTATAAACCTTCACCCCTTGTCTAAGATAGAAGCAGGATATACGAATTTCGTTCTAATAGATTGACCGATGGTTTAGCCGTCGATTTATCACATTATTAATGACTTGCAGTACTGTCACTAATAATATTGATTAATTAACAGGGTAATAAATGAAACAATTGATAATTTATGTATTATCGTTCTAAAATTGATTCCCACTTCCCATCTCTAATGCTAAGCGGTACACTACACTATTACTTACATTGCTTACATTACTTACATTCACGGCGATGGATAATGTAATGCATCAGAGGGTCCGTGAGTCATCGTATAGAGTCGCTTTCGCTTTCTCTGAATTTGGTGTAATAAGCACATATAATTTCGCCAATTTGGTTCAGACTTCAGATGCAATATTTCTTTAAACGACCGTAGTAAGTGCACTTTGAGGACTTATTTTCAGCACTCAATCAACTTTTATAGCATATAGAGATATTTGAAACGAATACGGATATAACGGTAAAAAGTTTTACTTTTATAAGTAAAACTTTTTACCTTTGTATATTTATAATAATAGGTCTTGGCAAAAATATTATCGTATTTTGAATATATTATTAGTAATAAAACCTCTTTGGCTGTACTGAATGTAACTGGCTGGTTTTAATACCATTAAATGTGACATTCTGAAGATACAATAAGTAAAAAAAATAGTTCCCGCCTTTTTCTGTTCTTTTTCAAGCACGCAAAATGAACGTATGTGACGAAGAAATTATGTACATTTTAAAATTATATTACAAATATTCTTTTACTCTTACTTATTCACTCAATTTTTTGGATGGGATCATGCCACTACCCATAAGATGGCAACAAGCCCATACATGTTATAAATAAATAAAAAAAAAATATTTTTATTTGTATGAACAATACGGAAATACTCTTGCCCAGACATTAAATTATAACTAATACTTTGGCTGTTCTGTTTCATGACTGTCCGTGGAATTTTGACCAGACATACCTAACCATTAGCGCCTCTAATGAAGCTTTGAACTGAGTGAAATTTAAGACTGTAACTATATAATAGTTATTTCTAATAAAGAATTACTGAAATAGAATAATATATAATAATAATATATAACTGAAATAGAATAATATATAAGGATGAAAAAGAAAAATAAGTTCTGTTATCAAATAATAGATATCAACAAGATCTGCTGTCTCATTAATCATCACTTAGCAAAATGATTGATGATGACCAATACGACAGTAACTTACAATTATACGACGTCAATAAATAATAATGGTGATTAAATTTTAAACAATAAAATAGATTTTTATTAACTTTTTAATCACTTGTTATAGCTAATATTGTAAAAAGGAATACAGATATAACTGAGGGCACCGAAAGCTCCGAAGCTTTATTGGTTCGTCCAACGCTAGTTTTCATTAGTGGAATTTAACACTAGACAGATAGACAAACTCAAAATACTTTATAAGATCAGATCAAATCAGCGTATAGCGCTGATCCTGCATATAGCAGGGTAGGCGTTAAGACAGTGCATTACTCACTTTTCGCCGAATTTTGCGACAACTTGCGTGTTGAGTGGCAGAACTCAATGCCGGGCTTTTTGGTTTGGTGCCAAAGTGAAGAAATGAAAATATTAACAAACAATAATTCATTCCTTCGAGTCGGGATTGAACCCTCCACCATCGTGTTACAGTCACACCCTTGTACAAGTATACGAAAACAACGTCTATACACTCATGAATTGTATAAACTCTAACATAACATATTTAGAAAAATAACTAACCTACATATATAAATTAAATTAAAATGTACCCTCACTTTTAATACAAATTACAGGTCCTGTATACAGCGTACATAAAATACGGCAATGTTGTCAACCTGTCACGGTAACTCGACATAAAACATTTAACACATGTGAAAAGAGCAAAATGGGATTTTTTTTGAATTGTCAACTTTTTTATATATAACTTTTGAGCAGTCGTAATCATTTTATACAAATAAAATAATAACCGGATTGATATTCAAACTTTGAATAAATTTTTGTTACCATGTCATAGCAGATATAGTCTGCTAGGTCTAGGCTAAGCTTTACAATTGTGTGAGTGTTCATATAATTATAGTATAAGTTGAATTTTTATAATTATAGTATAACTTTACATTTATATTGTACGCTTTTTGACAACCTGCCTACTCTTGTACTGATACGTAGCCATATTAAATTCCTAATATTTTATTTTTCTAAAAGATTTATAAACACTAAAATATTTTGTTATTTATAAATCTTTAATCACATAAATATAAGTTACAATACAAATGTATACAAAATAAGTACTGATATAATATAAAGAAAAATTAGATGTATTACATAACTCGTTACATTTTAAAATTATTTTGTAAAATTGTTTACATTTTAAAATTGTTTCGCAGTTTACGGAATTTAGGAAAAAAGAGTAAAGGATAAAGTTGGCACTACCACTGTACTAGAACGACAAAATGTATGTGATTAAGCGCTTAAAAAATCATGAAAAATACGTTAGGAACTCTAACAACACATCAGACGAGAGTAAAAATTTGTGAATGCAATGTCCAGCGCATAATAATTGATATACTTTATTTATAAAAGCTTTTTTCTTGACTCTACTTTTACAAACATTTAATAAATATGACCTCAATTTAAGCCTCGTGAGTGGTACCTACTTAGATTTATTTAACTTTATCTATAAATAATAAAAAATATGGCACTGTAAGGTTTTTTAGCAATAAGTAATCAAGAAAGTTATATAAAAATTATCAGATTTCATAAAAAGTAAATGAACAATGTCGACGTAAACAAATAACAAATGAGAAAGGGTTTCGTCGTCAATGTAGGTCAGTCTTTCAATAGGAGACCAATAATTACGTGATCAGAGTTCACAGTGTCACTTTCAATCCTGAAAACAATTTCGACTTAATAAAACCGCCCATGATCTACTGAGTTCGTTTCGGTCTTTAAAACCACAGTTTTAGATAAACAAGATCAGTTTTAGAAAAACGGATATTACATCCACTCTAAGGACGCTTGTTGGTAAGGAGAATTATCATTTTAAAATAACGTACAATAATTCCTTTATTATATATACATTCCAAAAAATGGAATGTATATATAATAAAGGAATTATTTTTCAAGTTATCTAATATAGCTTATTGACTAACAAGCAACGTGCTACATTAGACTAGAATTTTTTTGCTAATGTATAACTTTTTTTAATTCTGTGCCTTTGATATTCCTTTTAATTCTATCCTGAATTGAAAATTTTAATTACTTTACCATATGGGTTTTCATAATATGATAAATTATTAACTAAAATAATTAAATTGCCAAATTATACAGTCAGTCATTCATTTTCTCTTATCCACGACGCCATGTTTAACTAAGCTGCCATCTGCATCGGGAGATAAATAGTCCGGTTTAAATAGGTTTCAAGTTTCCTAAATGAGTCATTTGCCTTTTACCTGTTTTAAATCTCTGCTTTAAAATTACTAAATTTATACTTCAGAGTTAAATTTACCATCATTAATTATATAATTATAAGAAAGGAAAAAAATATGTCTACGCTATATCCTGCTCATAACAGGGTAGGCAGAGGGAACCTAATGTTAAGTCACTCCGTTCTCATAAAAAAAATACCGTTTCCCACTTTCCGCCGAAATCTGGAGGCATTGCTGATCAATGAGACAAGCCTCAACACTAGAACGAAGAAATTGAAAATATTAAATATTCCATTTCTTCGACTCGAAATTAAACCCACAACTTGTCTTGTTTACAGTCTCACGCTTGCCCCCTCGATGGGCTCCATAAACTTAGTTCCATAAATTCCTTTTAATATGTTTTATGAATTATAATAGATTAAGCTTTATAATAGATGAAAAAAGGGGACAAAAACTGTTCGAGATGGTTTTATTGAAAAATGAATCCTGTATAAGATCGGTGTGTGTGTTACCTTTCTAATACTTGGTAAGCATTGTGTTAGCAAAAAAACAAGGTATTTTACCATTCATTGAAAAGAGCAAACAACCAATAACAATTACGTTTTATATGTAAATAACGTAATAGAATATATATAAAAACATTGAAAAAATACGCATCAATGATAACAAAATATTATAGCTATATTTTTAAACAATTACATAATATTTTAAGTTTATTTTAAAAGATATAACAAATAAAACTAGACTTAGGCATTTTACATTTTACTTTCGATCGGTAAGAAAAAAAGTTATTAAAAACTAAAAGGAAAAATGTTTTTTCGTTTTTGTCTTTGGTCGAGTTGTCTTTGTCTGCACTTTTCAGTTACCAACGTCGTTAATCACAAGTACTAACTGACGAAAGTGTTTTATCTGACCTTTTATAGGAAACAGATTATGAAATTTTACATAATCTAATTGCACTAAATGTATACGACTACTAAAATGTGCTTCACATTTAAACTGACAACATTTTTGTATGAAATCAACAAAAAATATCACTTTGTAATTATTTTCTTCTATGAAATATTTATAAACTTTCGTTTTTTTCTTTACTTGCCCACGAGAAGTAAACTAAGTTTTGATTACGTGGTCAACTTCATACAAAATCGGTGACGAAGTACGGAACCCTAAAACATAATAAAATGCTGTACAATTGTATTCAAGACAGAAAACTAAAATATACACATTTGTTTCAGGTTGCACGATCATCAAATATGTCCTAAAGCAAAAAAAACCACAGTGTGTATGAAGGCGCATAATGTGAGTGCTAAGAATGCAACTAGTAATGGTCAATTTTCTTATAATGTTCGACGTGGTGTTCGTGTTCTTTCTCTTTCTAATCGCTGTTACTTGTGTGCTGAACTACATGCCCGGCCGCCGGAGGCAGGAGGTGATAGAGCAGGAGGTGGATAGTGACGTCATACCCCCTCCACCGCTATTTGCAGGGGATGAAGAGCTACCCGGTCGTGATACGTATGTGGTGATACCGCCACCTATGGACAACGTGAGGTCGAAAGACGGGTGCCCGATACACGTCGTTTAGTGAACATGTACTGATATTGTGAGTTACCCTTAATTATAAATCAGGTTCACGGTGTATTCCGCACACAGCAGAGTAAGCAGAGAAACTCCAGTATTAAACTCTCCGCCAAACGACTTACCACTTTTTCAAGGCGTAGAGTGACATTCAATAATTCATTCTCTTTAACATACAACCGTCGCTATTCAGTCACAATCTTGTGCCACTGCGATACGACAATCTCGATTAAATTATATTTTTACAATACTAGACCATTTTCAATACTAGGTTCCAAATAAAATGGCAATATGGAACACTTTATAAATAACGAAGCTTTTGTGAGCTTAATATATTTACTCTATTTAAACTTTATACTTAAATTTATATTTACATTTCTTCGCTCTGGTGTCAAGGCTAAGCGCGGCGTTGTCTTCTGCCGCAATGCCCTCAGAATTCGGCAGAAAGTGGTGAACGAAGTGTCTTAACACTACGTTCCCTCTGCCTACCCTGCCGTGCGCGGGCGTGTAGCTGATTTTTTTTTGCTTTTAGTAAATTTTTAAATTATCAAGATATTATTTGTATGTTATACCACGTAGAGAAGCTGCTCGTACGTAATTATCAATAACCAACCCTTTTAGAGCGGAAAAATTACTTAGATGGACGGACTTATTTGTCAATCAATTTACGTAATCAATTTTTCCTACCTACGTATGTTATCATTGGTAGGAAAAAATATTAATTATTGATTTAATTTAATTTATCCTCTCTCTATCAAATACTGTTTTTTGTGATCGGCATTATATTTACAGCAATAAAAATAATTTTATTAACTATTTTGTCATTTGTTACAGATCAACGTAGGAGTTTATTAAAAAGAAGCCTTATGAAATTGTAGATGTCAAAATGAATAAAGGTAGTAATTTTTTACGAATTAATTCAAATAAAATCTCATGTTATGCAAAGACCAACGTGGTTTGGGGACTCAAAGTGTCGGTGAAGTTATGGCGATATAAAGTACTCGTTTAGATACCTCCACAATATATAACGAGATATCAATTTGTTGTTGAATTGTATAGTAGAAAATTTTGTTAATTAATAAAACAGTTAATGTATGTAGCTTAGTGTAAAACCCAAATAACATTGAAAAGCTGAAAATTATATTTAATTAATAAATATTGTACAATATTAGACGTACAGTTATTTTGTATAAAATTGTAATTAATAGTATTGTTTTATTAATTTATTTTCCATCATGCAGGTATTCACTTTTCCGCAACTTTGTAAATGCTTATATAAGATGGATGTGACTGAATAGAAATAGAAATGTAATATGGCGGCTTTGCGATTCGTTATTAGTTGTTTTTGTTCTTATTATATATTTTTTGCTTAAGACTCACCTTTTATTACAATTGATAAAATATTTATACATAGGTACGTTATATACAGAGTGTTTTTTTTTTTCAGGACTATTTTAATGAAACCACAGTTTTAACTAATCTATAAAAAACCTAATACAATTTAAAAAATCCCAAACATGAAAAAGTATAGTAATAAAACTCAATTTTTCAAGAACGACGAACGCAGCCATAAACCTATCAAAGCACACGCCTCATTCCAAAATCAAGTCGTAGGTTTTTTCGGCAAATTTCAAAGTTGTTTAACCTTTAGTTATATTTTTGTAGTAGTATGAGTTTACGTTATTAGTATCTATTAGTAACTGCGTCACACGAAATACAGGTATGGCTAAACACCGTGAAATGAAAACAAATCCTACGTCTAAACTGTTGAGGTATCTTAATTAACTTCTTTATGTATAGGTTTAAAATATTTTACCCCATATGCTGTTCCCCTAAACGCCCGAGCGCTGACGCTTTCACCCTGTATATGTGGCATTTATATTTGAAAAATATAAATATTTTTATTTAAATTACAATCATACATCATACATCAAATGCTAAAATTACGCGTAATCGAGTATGGCGTTGACGCTGGGCTACAGGTTTTAACTATTTTAGTTTCTAATAAATTTATTTTATTTTTATTTTATAATCGTCAAGTGTGAGCAATATCTGCAGATAAAGATGGAAATAATGATATATAAAGTGTACAAACACTTATGGCTGTAATATACTATGGCTACAATTGCAATATAAATTCAAATTCAAATTCAAAATATTCTTTGTTCAAATAAGCACTTTTGAATCGTCAAATGAACATATAGACAAAAAAAAGCTACCACCGG
>DVQM01002154.1:0-10565 GCA_018231645.1 Heliconius ricini | reverse complement strand
AATGAGAATTGGTCTGGATGTGGGTGCAATGGTTGTGAGTTCGAATATTAGATATTAATTAGAGACTAAATTTCAATTCAGGTATAATGACTACTTAAAATATAATATGAGAGAAAAAGTTTAATTTTTAATATCTTTAGATATAAGACAGTCATATTTCTTTAACTGCTTTAATGTATTATTTGAATTATGTATAGGTGACATTTAGTTTAAAGCAAGTAAGGACCGACGAACGAGTATCAGAGTAGTAGTATAAAGTTACACGAGCTTTCACGTATTTGAAGAACATAAAAAGCTTTATTGAGCATATTTTGAATAAATTATTTTATAAAAGTAGTCAAATTTGAATTGTATTCAAATAAATAATTAAAATTTAACTGACTTTCATAAAATAAGCCATTAATTAAACCTTTTTTAATGTCCTTAAAAAAAAGATATAAAATGTCACTTATTTATTTAACATGATGTTTTCTTGGGAAAGATTCATTTTCTTTTGCTCGCTCCAGAATCATCAAAACAAGGCGCGGCGTTCAGTTCCGCTATTCGTAAATTGGCGTACTTCGAAAATTGGCCGATGCATAGGGAACTAAATGCACATTAGGTTTCCTCTGCCTCTCTACTATAAGCTGAAAACAGCGTGAACCTATTCCCTAACCTTTCAATACGCAATGCCTCTAAAATATTGGCAGAAAAGTGTCGAATTCAGTAACTTATTTTAATATTTTCTTATATGTACATTCATTAAAAAAAAGGTTAACTGTTGAATAAACAATAAGCTCAGGATTAAGTATCGCTATCTATTCTAAAAACGTCCTTTTAAATGGCTAACAGAAACACCGGGTGGTCGCCAAATACCTCGGTACTATTAATTGTTATATCTTTTTGTACCTTCTTTACAATGTTCCAGCGCGAGCTGCATTGTTTTCACTTTTTATTTTAAGTGAAAAAACATATGTTTGGGATTATGTTTTTAGAAAAGTATTATTGTAAGTTACAAAATGTTGTTACAAAATTTTAATAATTTGAATATTTCGCGCACGTTTTTTTTTCAATATGTTTTGATCTTGTTAGTATATTGAAAAAAAAGACCGCCGCGGCGCAATAGTACAATGTTGGACTGTAAACGTGACAGTTTTGAGCTCGATTCTCATTCGGAGATATGAATTGTTTATACATTAAAAAAGCGAAACATTATTTTCCACAACTCGATACACAATATCTGGAAAATTGGGCGGAAGGTGGAGAACGGAGTGTCTTATCAGGGTTCCCTCAGCTATCCCAGATATATGCGGGACAACATTTAAAAATGTACCTTCATATATCTAGTTACTTTAATTAGTTCGCTTACATCCAAACGTATTTCAGGACAATAGTTAAGAACTCTAACGTATTAACTAACACATACTTAGACACCACCTTAGTTATATATTGTGAATCATAAACAATGTGGCTTAATGATTATTGTCAGTGAACTTGACTCGACTTGGCTGATTCTTATGATGGGAAAATTCCTACGTAGGGTATTGTCTTATAAATGCATCTGATTTTTTTTTAAAGATAACGCCAAATATATGAATATATATAAATATCTACATATTTATTTACATACTTTTATCTAGGCTAATATTATAAAACTGAAGAGTATTTTTATTAGAACACGTAACTCTCGGAAACTACCGGTTTGATTAAAAAAAATATTTTAGTTTTGTTTAACTAAAAAAGAATATATTTTGTTTTATTTAAAGTATTCATAGATTTAGAAATTTAATGAAATAGTGAACTTCATAATTATACAAGAAATTATAAAGAATATATTATATATAAATATATTATATAAAGAATATATTTTGTTTTATTCAAAGTATTCATAGATATAGAAATTTAATGAAATAGTGAACTTCATAATTATACTAGAAATTATAAAGTATAAGTTCGCAAGTTCGCTTTCAAACAAAGCTTTGCACTAAAATATTCTAATGCCGCATTTAGTAACTTTGCGAAAGTGGCCGAGTTTTGTGGAAGAAATAAAAATGTCCTATATCTAAGTTAGGTAATTTTTTATATACGAACTAAAATATTACTTATACCTATAATCTAGGTACATATACAGGTAACTGAAACGTGTTGAATGGCGGAACTCAACGTTGTGCTTTGTCTTATTTTCAAAGCTAGTAAAAGAAAATAATACATTCCCCGTGAGAAATGAACCCATAATCATTCCAATCACAGTCCCATGCTGTTGTAAAATACTCTTTAATATAAATTATTGACGCAATTGGCGCTTAGTTGGAAAGTGTCAGATTATAAGCTGCTGTTGTTGCTTGTTAAATCATTGTATTGTTCTAAATAAGATTGCATTTTGAAAAATGTTAATGCTTAAACTGTTTTCGTTAACACGCTGTTTTCCCTTTTTAGTCTATTTCGTCACAAATAGACTAAAAAAAGAAAAACGCACAGTCACTACTTATCACAATATTTTTACTCATTACAACAAATACAGAAATAAAAATCATAATTTTATAAACAATACACAACCTTTTCAAATAAGCTTACATTACAACAAAACCAACAAAGATCTCATATAATATTAATAAGTATTCTTTAACAAAAATATCAGCCAGTGTATTTCTGACAAACCGCGCTTATTGTTCGAAGTTGAAAACAATGCGTGTAATTAGCCGCCGAGTGTTAGGGGAAGGGGTGATTGAGGTAGTGGGTTCAATACATACAAGCATAAAGAATACCGTACAAATGGATAATATGTAAGGGATATAGATTTTTGAACTTAAGACTATTAGACTAAGAGGTCGCGGGATTTATCGTAACGATAAGGATACAGCCAGATTGAATTTTAAGGGTAGTAATGCAGTCCTCTCATTTGAATGGTCTCGGTCTGCCTGCTCTCAGTGGTTGCAACACCGAGTCATAGAGCTTATATGTATCATTTTATGTGTAGATTTCTTTTTTTAGTTTTACGCGGTATCTAGCATTATTAGTGTAGTTAGAGAGAATATAGAATTAAGATACTTCTTCCCCGTTTTTCGCACAATTTGCGAGACAATACCTCTTGTGTGGTGCAACTCAACGCCGCGCTCTGTCTTGTTACTAGATGAGCAAATAAATTAAAATTTCTCACGAGTCAGTTCCAGTCCAGTCAATCCAACCTTACAGTGAGTTTAAATATAGATGTAACAATATTTATGTGTAATATATCCCAAGTCCAACTTTAACCGAGCGTCATTCATAATCCCGTGCAGAGCCGAGATGCCACTCACTAGTGTTTGCTTATCCCTAGTCCGTAGGTAGTCTAGACGTACTATATTGCAAATTTTTCATTTTGTCTCTGTTCATATAATATTGGTCGATTTATGAGAATACAGCGAGAATAGTGTCGGAGTACTCTGAATTTCGACTTTTTGTTTATAATTCTATGTTTAATTTTACGTTTTATCCTGCATATTGCAAGGTTACAGCCTCACCCTAAACTCACGTACTAATAAGTTTTCAAGTTTTCATTTTTCTCGCCGTCGCACTGCAGGGGTCCAAACGTGCGA
Organism: Heliconius ricini; assembly: GCA_018231645.1. Classification (NCBI taxonomy): domain Eukaryota; kingdom Metazoa; phylum Arthropoda; class Insecta; order Lepidoptera; family Nymphalidae; genus Heliconius; species Heliconius ricini. The sequence goes on along the minus strand of DVQM01002154.1, from coordinate 7,011 downwards.
AAAGAACTATGAAGTGGATTCAATTACTACTCAGAGGAATGAAATATTTTCAATATTTCCATTTTTTAGTTATGGCAACGCGTAGCGTGTAGTTTCACTACTTAACCTGCAATTCCTTATCCTACTTATGTGTCGGTTACAGCGTGACGCTTTTTGTCATTAAAACCAAAAATATTTTTAGAAACGCGGGTTCGAGTCCCGCTAGGTAAAAATTTTATACATTTTCTAAATAAGTATTTAAAAAACTTACCTTTAAACACTCTGTTCTGCACTAGATGGTCTTACGTGAAATACAAGTGCATATACAATACCTTGCATACATGAACTACTGAAGTAGCTTCTACGTTTAAGTATATATGTCACGTCCATCTTATAGTTGGTCGTTACTAATCCTTCAAAAGCCTAAGCTCGCTTTCAGTTGCTATTTGCCTATGTCAGAGCTAAAGCTGGAGCTCTAGGCGTTCAGTATATACATATAGTCTATCTGTATATACTTTTATATAAGAACTTCGCCCGCGTTGTCTTATGTAAATAACTAAGTATTGTATATGACACATGACACATTCCAGGTGTTTAAGGGTAAAATGCCTATAGTTGTCCCCAGTGGATTTCTATTATGAATCTCCTCCATCCTCCTCCATCGATAAATATAAGCATAGCTTAAAGGAGTTTGATAAAGCTTCTTTTTCCTTCATTCAACATGCAATACCTTCAGAATATTGAGAACGGGATTGTTCGGTGATGTGTTTTAACGCTAGGTTTCTAGGTGCCCTCTGTTTACCCATTTACGTTCGCGATTCTAAATATATATACTATACTATAGCTAAATGATAGCTTTTTAAACAACTGAATGACTGACAGACTCAGCTCAACCGAAACTACGCAAAGTAGAACGCTGACGAAATTTAGCATGAACGTTGCTTGCAGATAAAAGTAAAAAAAAATTCTCAGAATTCCTCCAGGAACGAAAAATCACAATTGAACTTGCGGGCCGTAATTTTTTTTTAAAACATTTTTATACATGAGCGTAACAAATATTTGAAAAATAGCATAAATAATAAACAATAATTTCGTGTTTGCCGCCGGGTGCCGTCCGATTCCATTTTTACAACTGTCCTCTGCGACAGACCTTCCATGTTTTATTGAGTTTATTTTTTGTCTTATCTCATTTTGGAGGCCTTCATAAAATGAGTTTCGTCAGACTTATGTAAGACAGAAACAGGCACTGATTTTCGTTCGTAGTTTTTATGCCTTGACTTTGTATACATTGTCTTGCTTAAAGCTGTATTCCGAATAAAGCAGGTATATTCTATAGTAGACACTCAAATTATGTGGAGAACGGATTATCTACACTTAATATCTTTGTATGTACTTAATTCTCCCTATCTATCCTGTTATATATGGGAGACGTGTTATATTATAAAACGTAAAATTTTGAAACGTGACAAGTGTGGGTTCAATACATACTCGACGGAATAAAAGTCGCTCTGATAACGAGCGCGTGAACGCAGAGAATGAGATGAGAACGCAGTGTCTCATCACTGGAGTCCCAGGTTCTTTCTGCTATGTGCAGGATGCAGCATACACCAAAAGAATATATACATACTTATGGTCTAAAATGCATTTAACAAGCTTTTAGTAACAACTGTATATTATCGAAAGTATTTATTTTTAATGCTTACTTACTGCAGATAAACCTCTACTAAAATATGTATGGGGCGTCGTAAATACTTTGGATAAAACAAACTAAGATAAAACTAAAATGTAAATGATTTATTGATGAGTCTCCTTTTACTATTTTAGATTTGACTGGTCTTGGACTTATGTAATAAAGCTATAGCATTATTATTAATCGAGGCTATGGCGTTGCTAATATTATAAAGCTTTAGTATTTGAGGCGAGTCGTGGTGCAGAGGTAAAAGAGTGTAAACGCGACTAGTTGTGGGTTCGATGTGGGAAAAAATAGATATAGTAGATAGTATACGACGGTTGTTGCCTATTGGACTTAACTTTGCACCATAACTTAATAAATGTAACTTTGATTTGAATCCTAAAATAATTCAAAAAGATCAAAATTATTAAAATTTGAAAAAAAGTCAATTTTATGGATGGCTAGAAGAAAAATTTTTTATATAAAATCAAAATCAATTTTTCTCAGAAACTAATTCGAAATATTTATGGACCATTGACTAACATTGGCGTGTCTACAAGCTGCGATTCCTGGAATATCTTGATTTAAAATATTTTGTTACTGTTATTTCTTTTATAGGTATCACTATCTATATAATTTATATTTATAGTTGGTAGTTCGATTTCCATTTCATACATGTTATCTTGTCTCCGAGGTGGTCGTGGTGCATCAGTACAGCACGAAAGTAAAAACAATAGTAGGTTCCACTTAAGAAATAATATGTTTCTTCGTTTTTATAATAAGTTAAAACGTGGCATAGATTTGATGGCGCCATTCAATGCGCAATGCCTCCAGAATTCAAAACTTAAAGCCTCGAACATTGGGAAGTGTGAGGAGAACGGAGTGTTTATACACTCCGTTCTCCTTTACGTACTTTATGATACTTCGCTCCCTCTCCCTCCCTCCCTCTTATAATACTTCGCTCCCTCTGCCTGTTCTGCTGTACACTCAAAATAGCGCGTTTTTTTTGTCTTCGATCGAGGCGTTAATTACTTCTCCACTTTAGTACAAACGCCTTTAGACCGCTAGACTTTAATTTGTTCAACTCAATAAAAACTAATTCATAAAAGGTGTCGGTTCGATTCCCTTACATGACAATTTAATTATTGTAAAAAGTAAATGAACGCTCGCTCAGTCTAACGTAATTGCTTAATCGTATCTCGAACTCTAATTGCTCACTACCGGACTACATGTGGGTGATTTGAATTATTCCAATTTATTTAAAAATGTGACATGAAGCATTTTAATGAGCAAAACTGCAAGTTTATGTTAATAAAAGTTGTGTGTGCGCAGGGACACATACAAAAATAATCAATAATCCGAGATTTTGATTTATGTATTAGAGTCAACGTAAACAAAGTAAAGTTGGACAACTACATAGTATGTTATAAACTAACTTGTTCCAAAAAGGAAACACCTAATTTGTCCACAACATGGAGTATCTGTCATTGTACTAGTTAGTGTCTCAGTGTCCAATAGTTGTACAATGTACGCCCACTCGAACTCCCTTTACTTGTTTGTTGTGAAACCGTTTGATAGTTTATTTTGACACCACTCAAATACCATTCGAAGCTTTGTCCGGTTAAACGCGAGTTATTGAATGTTGTGATAAAACTTGGGTTGAGATGGATATTTTTTGATTATCCGATAAAGAGGTCGTCGTAACGCAGTGGCACTGAGTGAGATTGTAAGCGTGACTGTTATGTGTTCGATTCCCACTCGATCTGGTAAAAAAAGAACAATATTGAGTTTAGCCATTTAACAGGAAAATTTATGTATGGGTAACGGAGTGTGTTAATACTAAGTTCTCTCTGTCTACTCTACCGTGTAACTAAATCTACAAAACATAATATAAGTGGCTTACCTAATTTAACTGTGTAAGGTTTTTGTAGAGTATCGTAATTTAGAAATATACGTAAAACTTTCATTTTAATAAACGTTTCTGAAAATTTGCTTTTAATTTTATATATTTTCAATTATATATTTGACTTGTTTAATTCACTATCCTTTTTTGAAAAAGAATATATTACTTTAATAAAAGTGTCATAGCAATATAGTAAAACATAGGGGGAGGGTCGTTTAAACCACGCGCTAGAGATGAAAACGATAAAAATAAACGTTATTGCCTTGTAAATATCCCTTCAAACAAGTATAAAAGTATGACACGTCCTATGACCGTTAGCTTGACTTGTATGTTTACTAACTTTTATGACAATTTTAATTTTAAAATACGATTTAATATATAGTAATGTAATCATGATTTGAAATGTTATTTAGATTATGCTCCCTCATATATTTTTAGATATTATATTGAGTTCAGTAGTTGCGCAAGGGCACAAGTGTGTGACTGTTAATGAGTGAGGCTATGGATATGGTTCCCTTTTAAGCACTAAATATGTTTTTATATTTTTTTCTCGCTGTATAACAAGAACGTGCTTTACACGGCGATGAGTTTCCCCATTCAACACTCAGAATTCAGCGGAAAGTGAGAAGTATCTTGTTTAGAACAGAATGTCTTAACAATAGGTTCCCAGGTTTCCTCTGCCTACCTTGCTTAGTGCGGAATTCAGTGTGAAGCTAAAAAAAGATATGTAGTAGTAATAAGTTATATGGATAGCTTTGTATATCAATCACACAATACAGGTTTTGTTAATCCCCTTTCAACTTATAATATCTATGTTGTATTTATGTTGTATGTATTTATGTTGCGGGATAAAAGGAAGCATGTATAAATAATACATACATTCATGTATGTTTTTCATTCCAAATTCTAAGAGAAACAAAAACATATTCCTAGTACTATATCAACTCTATGAGATAGCCGTCGACATTTGGGAATTAATACTATTTTGAATGCTGAGAAAGTGGGACGAGAGGTATTATATAATTTGTTTAAATCAAAGTAACTTCTGCTTTAACAGGAAATTATCCTCAAACGTTCAATCTAGTTTATTTTATTCTGATGTTGTGAGGTTTACTAGTTTGTACACCATTTTAAGAAAATAATTTTTTGTAATAAATAGATTTTTGTCTATAAAAAATGCTATAATTATTGTTATAATCTTATAGACATTTTTACAAATAGAGATTTTTTTAAAAGACATTTTGTGTTTGTATTTTGACCAAAATGTTGTTACCAACATACTTAAATAATGAAATTTAAAATACAAAGCTATATTTAGGCGTTTCGTAATTCAACCACTAAATTCTCTAGATTTATTTAAGTCATACATTTATTTTACAAAACGTACTCTCTTGGTTTCTTACGAGGAAACAGTTTATGCGCGACCACCAGCGTGCCAGATGTATATGGACTACCCTTAGTTTATTTTGTTACTTCTTTGAGATCTGGCTCGAAGGACCATAATAGTTTTAACAACTTCCTATTACAGTTTGTTATATATATTATGTTTGTAGAAATTAATGTATATTTTAGATGGAAGCCGGTGTGGGTCTATTTTCAACAGGAAATTTAATTATTTTCACTACTTATCTGATACTTATATCAGAAACAAAGTTATGTTTTACTAACTTTGTTTTCCAGGTTATTTGTATATATTTTTTCTCATTTGTGTGGAATAAGGTATTTTCTCTTTTATTTTAATTTAAATTATATATCACAACGTGTATAAGTTAATTATTTTTGCAGCTGTTATATTACACGTAGAATGTTGTATGTTGTGTTGTTGTTTAATTAGATTAGAGTTATTCTAAATCTTTCTAGCATCGGGTATCGATAGAATTGTAAGTGCAAATTGTATTAAATCAATCGGTCTATGTATAGAGATGTTGGTAAAGTTTAGATAAATACATAATTCATATATTCTTCGCTGAATAGGTACGTACATAGTAAACATAATAGCTTTAATTTGGCACCCTTTTATCTCAAATATTCGAAGAAAACGAGCTACCAATAAAGAGTAATATACGTACTTCAATTATCTGTACTACAATTTACGTCAATTTAAAGACATGCTATACTTAGTGACGTAACTCAACGCCGCGTATTGGATAATCATACTTAAATTAAAACATTTACTTTTTCAACTATAAATAGTCATAGAGGTCGTCTTTGCTTAGTAATATAATGTCTTATTGTCAATGTAATGAAATTGATTCCCATTCGAAGCTGATTATATTGATTTTAATTAATCCGCTCCAGTCGACAAAGCGCGGCGTTGCGCTCCGTCACCGGACATGCAATATCTTCGAGAGTTAGGTGGTGCGTAGGAAGCGGAGTGCGTAAACCAATTTTATTAATAAGCAATATTTAATAGTTTTTGAACCCACAACTATCACTTACGGTCAAATACTTGTCAATTGCGCCACAATGTCGTTCAACAGCCATTCATATTTCTTTGAAAATATCTGCAAAGTAGGTTTCCTTATTAAGCCGCGAGCGTCGCATAAAATAACAGCATTCCTCGTTTTGCAAACAATATGAAATAGAATCTATTACGTTAGGGCTATGTCGTATGGTGAGCTATAATCGTAGCTGACTTTTATTTAACGACTTGAGGATATTTAATATGTAACTGTAACTGTACTTAGAGATTATATATTATTATATCATATTTACGTAATTATCAGAATTTAAAGACGAAAAAATTTAGAAAACATACGTATAAAAATAATGGATACACCATTATTGTAGTTCTTTATTTGCATTCGAATTAAATATGTTAAGATTTTTTTGTTATTAAAAGCTAAAATATAAATTTATATATTTTTTATCTTATATATTTTCCTTAATAAACAATTGGCGAAAAGTGAGAAACGGAAGTGCCATAATGGGAACAAGCTGTTTGAAATTGGTTCTTAGGTCTATCCTCCTGTGTACGGGATATAGCGTGAAGCTAACAAACATGTGGTCCAGTTCAGCTTGATGTCAAAGCGTTTTATTGATATATATTATTCATTCAATTAAAAAATGATATTTGTACTACTACATATTGAAATAAATTTATACAAGGAAAACAATATATTACTGCTTTATACATTAGCATAGCTTTAACTCTAGCCTTAGTCTAAGATATCAATTTGTACGCACACACACTATCGTGTTACACTGTATTGCGGTTCTACACAAGAAATGTAAATGAATTGAAAACGTATGCAATTCTGTTATATTCAGCTTTTTACATATACAGCTTTGTGTATGTTACCGCCCTTGTGGCACAGTAGAGCGGAGGTATGGGCGATGGTTATGTGATCGATCCATACTTGGTTATTATATTAAAAACCAGCGGCCCACCCACGGCTTCGGCCGCTTAAAGTGCATGATTATTGATCTAATAAACAGAATTGACTGACAATTATAT
>DVQM01002153.1:0-10570 GCA_018231645.1 Heliconius ricini | reverse complement strand
GCCACGGTTGAGCGTGCGGGCGGGTGGCAGTTGGCAGCACGCGCCTCGCACACGACAGGTGGACGTCACGCGCCGTTACATTGCCAGTATATGTTCTAATATGTTATATTATATCTTGCGTTTGTTATCACTAAGCCGCAACTGTTACTTTCTTAAACATATACATTTACAAATCTGAAGCCTATTTAATACAAATTATTTAGTTATCTTTGTGGTGAGTACGTAATAAATGCTTTCATGGCACTTTTCAAGTAATTTGATGGCTAAATTATCAATCAATTGGAGCTGAGCACGCAGCTCCTGGTAGTGGCGGCGGCGTCCGCACGTCCCCGCCCGCCGCGCTCTTCCGAGTGCTTCGACCTCACGCACTCGCAATTTACAGCTTTATCACCCGTTATTATTCTTAATAATATACTGCGCCACGACAACACATTAACCTCATCAAAATTCGCAACCCTTTTATTGTAATTATGGTGGCATTTCACAAGGGAAAATCGAACATTCGATAAATTATTTTAAAGCGTTACTTTACCGAATTCTTTATCGTGATGCTCTCCAGAACATGAATATAAATCATTTTGTACGGAAAAATCTTTCGTACATCTTCAATCTTTAGATTACGATCTTGCTCGTATGTAAAGATTTTAAGATCTTCGCAATTCAAAAAGCTGTTTAAAACTCATTACATCACCGTTATGAGTCGATAAGAGCGTGAAATTTTGGTAATTGGTAATATTGTGGAAGGTACATACAATATTCGGCAGTAATTTATTTTTACAGAGACCGCAGTCTTATCATTTTTTTCTTGCAGAATATTAAATATCTTCATTTATCTAAATTGAAGAAATCATTATTAAAATTAAAATTTATTGCTTTCGATACCATATTTTACAAATATACTATTTGCTCTTTTTACCAAATATAAGTTATTGGACTTAAATGATATAATATCCATAAATTGATATCATAAATACAACTACATTGTCGCATCGATATTTTGAGTGAATCGGATCCGTGTGTCAGTGTCCATTACATCGTAATCAATCATATCGTAAGTTCAAGTTTCAATCTTAGCATGCGTCGTTTTGGTCCGAGCCGAGCTTTCGACACGGATGGAATGAATATAGCAGATAATATGATAAGAGCCTATGGAGACACCGCAGTCACGGCTCCTACCCATTACCTATACCCACACTATATAGGCCTGTTTCAACTTTATGTACGTCTTTAATAAATATAGAAGCTCTGGCCAAAACGTATTAAAAGTATATAAAACTCAAAAATCAATGTAGTTTCACGCTGTATCCAGCACCCAGCACATTAGGCAGAAGGCAACTAATGTTAAGACATGCCGTTCCCCCACTTCGAGACGAATTTTTCGAGGTATTGCGTTTTGAGTAGCGGAACTCAACGCCGAGCTTTTGCCTTTGTGCCAGAGTGAAGAAATGAAAATATTAATAAATAATAATTCACTCTATCGAGTGGAGATCGAACCTACAACCGTCGCATTACAGTCACACCCTTGTGCCCCTGCGCCACGACTTCCTAAATATAATAAAATCATAAAACATAATTCCAATGAATTATCACGTTTGAATGTTCGCCGAAAAGTCTTCCAATTGCAATATATTAATAATACCTAAGTGCACGTCAATAGCGCGTGCGCAGTATTATGTGAAGTGCTCTTAACGATTTAAGTGTTGAAGAATCGAAGTAGGATCATTTATTATTTTATCATATACATACGTAAGTCGCTTTTACTTTTGATTTGCTTTAAGGAGTTTTTAAGGTACAGCTATCAGTTTGTAACTTAGTTTGTAACTCGCGAGAGGCCTTGTTGTCATGAGTACTAACTAACTTTTTATATTTCTTTTAACTATTTTTTTTTATATCTTTCAGTGCTATTCACATACTATGAAAAGAAAACATATTTAGAAGCATTTTAATGTTTGTGGGAAACGTATCCAAGCCTCTTGGAAGTTACCTAGCTATCCCGAGTTTGAATTTTACACATTTCTAATTAAATTATATTTTTGTTATCGTAGCAGTTTTATATAATAAGAACTTTTTAAATTGGTTTTTCTGTGGTACTAAAATTTTATATTAAATAAACCTCAGCAGACAACAAAAAAGAATTATTCTGACATTGAAATCTATACAAGCAATCTTTGACTGTTTGATGACAGTTATTCTTATTATAAAAAAATATCTATCGTTCCTTGGTCAATCATACGAATGAACGATTTAAAGTAAGTATTATAAAAACTGTTCGTAGGTTTTGTTGTTATAAAGTTTTTAAAAAACATATATACCCTGTAATAACTATAAAAAAAAATTATGCCAATTCTATTTAATTTGTTGAAAAATATTTCATCAAATGTGTATTGAAAGGAATATTTTTATATCTAGTATTCTATTAGATAATAAAAGATACTATTATGTTATTTCTGCATAATCCATACAATGTTTTTTATACAGCTGTAGAATAAACAGAATCTGGTTTATTTTTAAATAATTATTGTCAATCATTATAAATATTCCAACAATAGAACGTAACACATTTCAATGTGTCACCATTTAGAGGTAAGACATGAGCCATGCGGGCACAGGTGCGCACACGACACTCGTGCAGCGTGCAGGTAAGCTTGCTAACTGCGAACAGCTCCTGTCCACCTGTTTCGTAACACTGACCAGTATAGTAAAATTGTGATTTTTTATTAAACATGCAAGATTTTTTAGGCATTAATTCAAATAAACTTTAAATCTAAAAAATATTCATTTAGAAGTGGAAAATGAGGAACGGAGTGTCTTAATACCAACTTCTTTCTGCCTACTTTGCTGTGTGCGAGGTACAGCGTAGCGCTGCGTAATTTTCTAAAACCTTTTTCTCTTTTTTTAAAATTCGCCTGGTAAACCTAGTAAGCCTGGTTAAAAGCTACTCTTTATTTCATTTTTCCCCTCAGTATTAGGAAACATTATGAATTGGGTGGCAACACCCAAAGTTGCATTTTGTCAAAATGTAGTAAATCCACCATAATTTCAGTGATACACATTTCAACTGTGCCACGATAACGTTATTTTTATTAACATATTCTCAAATATAAAATATGCAAAGATATTATAAATAATATCATTATTATTAATTTTGACACTAAGTTCCAATTCCGTTCCATCTCTCTGCTGAAATTTGAGTGACGAGTCGTTGGGTTCATTGGTTGGTTGGGTTGAATGGCGAAAACCATGTCCGCGTTTTGCCTCTTAACCAGAGCCAATAAATGAAAATATTAATAAAAATATAAAAAACTGTGGTCCATATTTTTATTGTACTCAAAATTAATCATTGCTAAATGTGATAATTACAATTTAAATAACGAAGTGAAATGCTGTTTGAAGTCGATTAGTAATGGAAACTATCCATTAATGAGCGACACGAGACGGCCGCTATCATTGACAATAAGTTACACTAGCATTAGTGAGCCGGAAAATAAAAGCGGAGGCGGACCAATTTCCCACCTAGAATTAAAACAATTAATTGTTGCCAAGCATATAAATATATGTTTTTAATTATGTTGTATAAAAAATCGTATAATATCATTTTTATTTTTTTAAGCTATCTCTATATGGGGAAAGTGGCATTGTGTAGAAGTAAACAAATATAATTTGTTTTATTTATTGTCCACTTAGGAATAGAAGAAATCTTAATTACTTACTATTTTTATTTTATAATTTTAATATGATATTCTAAGAAAAAGTCTTTAATTAATTGGAAGCGATATAAACTACCATCAAAATACGCGGAATATATAGTGGTTCTTGACAATATGTCGCCCACAATTAAGACAAATATTATTTTAAATACTTACAGATACTGATAACATTAAACACCACAGTTCAAACCTGTATTGATTCTCCCACATACATTTTATTCTGAGTGGACATCGAACCCTGGGCTTCTCTGTTAACATCAGGAGTTAAGGAAAATAATTTAAAAATAATATAAGGAATCCTTTACATAAACACTACCATAATTATGAAATCGGCTTCTAATCGTTTTCAGTCTTCGAACCTTAATTTAAAAACAAAATACCGAACAGGAACTACAGTGATGAGATGACTTGACACATTATTTAAATTTAAAACAGGTTGGCACGTCCGTTTTTTCATACTTGTTATTGGATTGTTTTGTTGGCTCTATATTCCTAAGCTGTTTTTGCAAAACTAAAAAATATCTCACCATATGGGGTCATATCTTTTGAAAGATTATTTTAATGACAATGTGAAGAAAACATATGGCCAATTAATTTCTGCTAACTCTCTTAGATGAGCGCGGTGGAACATTTACATTAGCTGTATCCAAAAAAAAAAAAACTTCATTAGAGACTCAGACCATATTGTTTAGTTTTTATGAAATATTTGTTGTTTAACCACTTTTATGTAGCAATTATTTTATTGATGTTATAAATTAATTCAAATTTAAAGAACTATGATTTTCTGTAATAAGCATTCTAAACGCAAATTATAAAAATTCTTCATAATATTCTTCATACATTACGGGTCCATTGGTTTTTTTTTAAATTAATCAACATAACATGTATATTATATAAGAATCGTATTATAACATAAATTGTTCATTTGTTGTTATTTTTGTTCTATCAGTACGTTGGAATTAACGTGCTATTTAATTTACTCATATTCATGAGTGCAAATGAGTATGTGTGGTAAGTCACAACCTGCTCGAAGCAAGTTTCTCGGCGCGTCGAGGCGACCATCTGGTGGGCGAACGCTTTTTTATTTTCCAAACGTGTCGTCTTGGATTCTTGTTTTTTGCATTGGCTGGCGCTCGCTTCTTTACTTTTTTTGTATAGCCAAGTTGCAGTTAACAGGTGGCTGGTTGTATGCAGGTGAGACCTGAGATTTTAACTCAAATTGTGTTAACCTCAGTGTGAAAAATCACGCGTGCTACTAAGAAAATAAAAAAAAGACGAAAATGTCAAATATTACACCTGTATCTATTTAGGCACTTAACAAGACTACAACTGCATAATAGCGCATAACAGTTAAGATTTTAATGCGAAACATGAAGTCCTCTCTGCCTACCTCGTAAAAATACCTACAGAAAATATTCGACCATAAAAAATTAAACATGCTATCTGTTATCGGCTTTATTGTTATAATTAACGTTGTATAAAATGGAAACAGGCCTATATTAACCATTTCAATTTATTTAAGTCATAATTATTGTTTTATTTTGATAAATTAGTAATTATGACTGAGAGAAACTATTTACAATATGTTATTATACTGTTAGTGATTGTGTTTTAAATATCGACTAAAAAAACAAATGTTGATCTATATATTTATAATTACACTTATACCCCACATTCATAGTATTTTATGTTGAAAATTTAGTTTATTTAGTACTATTAATATTTTATTTGGTTCACACTGTAACAGTAGGCAGAAATCTAGCGTTAAGATACTCCGCTCGTCATTTCCTGCCGAATTCTGTAGGCATTCCATGTTCAGAACTCAACTCTGCGCTTTTACCTTGACACCAGACCGAAGAAATTAAAATATGAAATATTTCATTTTCCCAAGTGGGAATCTAAGCCACAACTTGTCGCGTTTACAGTCACACGCTTGTGCCACTGCGCCACGACTGGTTTCTAATTTGTAACTTAAAAATCACAAATAACGATGTTCTTATCTGTGCATATCTATTCTTAACAAATATTTGACATATTTTAACTTTATTCTCGACGTACTTTTATCTAGAGAGATATTTAATATTAGTAAAAATATACTGCTGTGTGGTGTTTTTTACATCTACAACTATCATATTCAGTTCATATTCGACATACTCCAGCTTTATTATTTATATGTAACGAACAAGGACCACGCTTTTAGTCTTTACTTTGTATACATACACCTACCTGTCGTACAGAAAATAATATGAAGCCCTCCAACTATTGTTTTATTGTTCAAGAAATACAAAATTGAACATGTAGTTTACAAAGAGTACGTCATTATTTGGATTTTTGGCTTAACAAGTATTAACTTATGTGAAAGCTTGAAAAATTGCGCCTATTATCGAGAGCGTACTCAATAGCCTGGCAGACCTACACCGTTAGCCTCTAGATCACGACTCAGCGGATTATACGAGCACAAAGAGAGCCAGTGTGCGACGGACGGACACAATCACTCATAGCGTGAGTTTGTCATAGAGCGACGGCGACAACGCGTCGATCACCGCGCGACACGCTTTGTCACGGCCTGCCCCGATTTGTACACAGATACCACCACCTCAATTGACCCACTAAATATGCTATTGTTCCAGGAGAAAAAACTATTATTTCAAAGTGCAATATAAATATTATGTTGTTCCTACTAACAATTTCATATATATATATACATATATATATTTTTATTCTAACTTAGTTAAGTAAATTACATTTAGTATACACACATAAAATTTATTTACTGTAAATAAAAGCGTTTTTACAACCAGCTATCGATATCTGTTAAATATCTGAAAAATGTACTTTACGAGAAGTGATATTAATCATCGACTTATTTCAGAAACTTTCTACAGGCGTAGTAGTTCGTATTGTCTGCGAGACGGCTGTAAAATCGTTCACCCATAAAGTGATATATAGGTTAAGACAGGCTCTCAAAAATCATTCAAAGTACCGTAATCTCATCCTTTTATTTTGTAATTTCTTCTTACTACCAATTTTGAAGAGTCGTTTCACATTTTTTAGGGCTTATTTTATGGGCTTGTGTCTGATGAACGTCCACAGTTTTTATTTTACATTACGACTGTCCCAATTCGATGAAAGTATATCATATTTTGCTTGTGCTTTCCAATCATTAAAAGTTATGTTTTTATGGTAAGTGATGTCACCTTTTTTAAATGCTTAACGATTGGCTATTTACTAAGAGATAGAGAGATATAAACTTACTTATAGATACTTCAAGTATTTATTGTACATAAGTACGTAGACATGTACTGACGTACCAAGTACCAAGAATAAATTATTGCTTGACTTATATTCCATATTATGTACAGCATCAATGTTTTTATTTTGTCTGTAGTGTAATTTTTTTAAGTATACCTCGGTTATAAGCTGCTGTACGTAGGCATACTGGACTGGGAATAGATTTGATTCTTGCTTCAATTTCAGCAACGTTTCCTCAAAAATGTATAAAATATATATTAGAAAAACGTACAGATTGTGTTTCCGTATCAAAAAGAAAAAAAAACTATTTTATTTTAAATTTTATTAACTTGTTGCTTGCTGTTAAACCAATATGAATTACAAAATGTGATTCTTGCAGACTAATCTAACATATTTCTCAGTAATATTAGTTATAACATTAAAATTTTGGTGAAATAAAATTGTCAAGTATTGAACGAGGAGGGAAGCAGGCAGTCGCTATAGTCGGGGCGGCGTTCGGGAGCCGCGCGCCCACGCTGCGCCTGTTGGTGTCAGCGGCACCACGCTCAGTTGCTTAAATATCTTACTTTCACATTTGTTACAAGTAAACGTCAAGAACTCATCATGTTCTACAACAATATACCACGCCTTGTCTTTCTCCACTTACAATATAAAACGAATACCCAACAACGAATATATTGGGCGGCGTGATTTTTGATGTGTATGCGATTGAATAAATATTCTTAATAATTAATTAACTAAAATATCGATGAAAAAAGGTATTAAGCCTGGAAAAAACGAATGTTATTTATTATTTTCAAGACTGGAACACCTGAGTTTTGATAAGTTGAACTATAAAAAATAAGGCTGACACTAGGGATGTCTCCTTTGTAAAGTAGTAGGTCAGCATATGTTTTTTCCTGATATACAAAAATAAATCAATATAGAGTACCAAGTTGTGCATTAAATCATGTTACTGAGTAGTAGGATATATAGTAACATAATGCTGAGCATATCCACATGGTGGATATATCAACGTTAAATCGTTTCTGAACACCTATCGCTCATATAAATTAAGAATTTCTATTTTTCTATTCAAACAATTTCAAAATTCTCAACAACGGCTGATAAGATAGGGGAAAATTAACACAATACTTAAATACTATTTTAGTATTCTAATTATAATATAGGCATTGATAATAATGTTAATTGTTATTGCCTTCTTTAGCGAAGAATTTTTTTATAGTGTTGTGATTAGACAACACTGTAAACAATTTATTACTATTTTGGTATTAAAAACATCAAATATTTATATTTAAATCTAGCCTAAGATCTTAAAATAAACTGCAAGTACAAACATTATCTTGACACGCCCGTTTCCTACGACGAACAAGTGACTAATGAAGCATTGCACGTCTAAATATTCATGAAGGCAGTTAGCGTGCGTGCTCGCGCCCAAAACTGGAAGCTCTAGCATCAACTCTCGTAACCTCCACAAAAGGATTCAGAGGAAATGTATTTAAACAAAACCTTTGATTGCATCTAAAATATTTATAAAAGCTTGAAATCTACATATTAAAGTTAAATATTTACATTTAATAATTAATGTGATATGATACGTAACAAGAAAAGCTATGTAACAAAAAGATATATCCGATAACTATTTTATATTCATCGTCTAAAATAAAAACAATTATTATAGACGATAACGACGATAATTTAATGTATTTTATACATAATTTGCAAGTGATGTCAACTAATATAAGAATACTTTGCCCTAAAGATTATGGATTGTTTACTAAAACTATATGTTGTTTTATTATGAGGAGTTCTCACCTTAGTTGCGGGATGCTGGAACTCTTAACTATGAGACTCAGTTAGAAAAATATATTTTCTGTAGTGCGTATAATAGTATGTGTCTAAAATTCCAAACCAGCACATTCTTGTTAGGTACCTATTCGTTAGTTTCAGATGGTTTCATTTGATATTGGAATATTTGTTCGTTATTCAAAAATATTCGCCCTCGTTATTGTCTGTGGCGGCGTGAGCTATTATTGTAAATTCAGGCACAGAGCCATGATCGACATCTATTTACTTTTGAACTTAACAACAGAGTAAACACCCATTATTAAGCGAACGCGTTCCAAAAACTCAACATCGACTATACCCATTGTAGTTTGCCTAAACCGTTACAAAAATCACGGTTAATTATCTCATTAAAATATCATAGTGTTTTTTTTTGTATTCGTGATCAAATATCTACTTCTAAAATATGACTTACATGATCCAAATTTTGATTTATTGTGTATATTTAAACCCATAATGAATCAAGATCATGATATAAAACAACCGATCAAGTTCCAGTTGGTTTTATCCGTTGAGGATTCCGTATCAATTTTATGGTTAGAAACTGTAGGAACTTCACTTATAAATTTATTAAATTTAAATTTGCAGTGATATAATTGATGCACTCATTTTTTATGAAAAATACTACAAATATATACAAGTTAGTAATGATTTTCTCAATGGTAGCAATAAATTTTTGTTGTTGGAATATTTTCTTTGTCTATATTGTTAGTTATCACTTTTAGCAATTTTTAAAATTATAAGTCTACCGAAAGTACAGTATATTAAAGGTTTTATTGTCGCACGACAAATTTCATACAACATGCAACAAATAAGATGTATAAACGTATCACATCGTATCTTTTGAATTGTTGGCTTAGAAATTTCATTTTTTTCTTTCAAGAAAGTGAACCTATAAGCATTGTTTTTTGAGGCACGGAGCCCTGAAAGAGTAATGAATAAATAAAGAAAAAAGAGTAAAATTAATAAAGAAAGACATGAAAGTAAATATCACCATTTCAAGTAGAGCAACTATTCAACTATCAAGCCACACATATTTTATTATAAGCAACAATATCAAAAAATTTTGGCCGTAGATTCAATTTACATGAAGTAAAGGCTAGGGTAGTAATATTTGAAAATTATTTGGAAGTATTACCCCATACGTTTTTGCCGTAGATAGCATGAAATTATAAGCACGAATATAAAAGTTTATAGAAATTCAAAGCTGTACTCTTACTGATACTGTGCTCTTTATGCCGCCCTTTTCCTGTGATTATATAGATATACATTATACTAGCAGCCCGCTCGCGGCTTTGCCCGCTGAAACTACATGATTATTGATTTAATAAGCAGAATTGATGGACAACTATTATATAATGACTTCTAATGTTATTTTTTTGCTACATTATCGTAATTCCTGTAAGAGTTTTTGATTGTTTTGAATTAAACAATACTTAAACTGACGTAAAATGTTGATATTTGATATTTATAAAATACAAATAAAGCTTAGACGTATATATTTTTGTAACATTACGTTTTTTTTTTATCTATGTTATGTAAGTCTCATCATAATTTTAAAACTCTGTTACAATGTGCTGATGTCAGTAAATATTTTAATTTACTGCTTCAGAAACAGCCTTAAATGTTAAATTATAGATTTGGGTAAGGATCCATAATATTTTTGTAAAATAACTGTAATGATTACATATTAACTCCCGTATAGTTTTTTATTAGTTACATATATTATTAGATAAATGTACAATTGGTAAATATGTAGTTATTAC